>CANXYI010391214.1:0-16645 GCA_948208565.1 Hura crepitans | reverse complement strand
CACCATATGGGAATAGCTAAAAGACATTGCCATTGATTTAGAGGTGAATTACCAGAATAAAGTGTTTAAAAGGATGCATAATCCCACTTTCACAAGTAGTAACACTAAGGGCACCACCAAGATAGCCGAAGTACATGTTGTCCAAGGTAGAAGATATTCCAACCTGGGTAAGTCTCTTTCATGGTGCTTGAGAAAACTCACCAAAGAAGGCAAGCTATAACCACTTCCACCTCAACCACTTAACGGACCATTACCACCCAACCATAGGCACGATCAGTATTATGCCTACTACCAAAGAACCAGCCACCTCACTGATAACTGCAAATGCCTTAAGAAAGCCATCCAATACTTGATAGACTCCAAACAAATACCCGATCTTGAAGCTACCTCAAAACCATTACCCAAACATCAAAATGCTTGCCTTCTCAAGTCCAGATTGCTCGAAGAGTATGTGCTTAAAGACATTTATGGATCCGACCAAGAGATCTGTAAGGGGGTAAGAGAGCAAATCCATCCTTCTAACCAGCTTCTGGGAAAGCGAGAGTGATAGTGAGCCTGGGGAGAGCAAAAACTTTTGGGATGAATCTTTTGATGAGGATTTTGAAGAGGGGAAGAGAAAGCCACTCAGGGTTGAGGGAGAAGCAGTAGAGAGAATTGAAAAGAACGATCGGATCTTACTCGAGAAAGAGCCAGAGCCTAAGGAAGGCGAACATGAAGAAGTGCTTAAACAGCTCAAAAAGACCCAAGCTAATATTAGCATCTGGGACTTATTAATGTCATAAGTGATGAAGACAGGCAAGATAGGCTTTATTACTTTTTCAGATGTTAACCTGCCCCTAGAAGAAAGGGAACATAACTGGCCTCCTTTCATTAGGGCTAAGGTGAATGGGAAAAAGACCAGATATGCTATGCTCGATGATGGCTCCTTATTATGTGTCTGCCTAGCTAAGATCCTGTCTGGTTTGGGAATCAAGAAGGAAGACTTAACGCCTTTAAGTATTACTATTAAGGCATATGATGACACGAGGAGACAAGCTGAGGGTTCCTTCACTACCAAGGTTTAAGTAAGGCCTATTGTCGATGATTAAATTCCCATATGAAGGAAACATTATTACCATAAAGGCTGAAATTGATTATGTTGTTTCCACTCTAGCTATCTCCAATTAGTATTTCATTGAGTTTCACATGGTCGGGATCTATGAGTACTATATAGACCCCACTGTGTTCAAAATGATGGATTTCTTCCCTAGTGTGGGTTTAGGGAAGAATTTACAAGGTATAACCGAACCACTATAGCTCCACACCCAAAAGGATACAAGAGGATTGGGATACGACCTGAGCGAAGGGGAGAACCTGAAGAAAGGAAATAGTCTGAGGGACTACTTCGTCAAGAAGAAGAGAACAAGGTATGATGGGGCCTCAGAACCTACAATAGTGGATGGGTGTTACAAGCCTAGCTTTGAGATTTTTGTAGATGTGGTCAACTGGGAATTGAAACCTCACTCAAGTCTAGTGGGTAGAAGAGGTCATTCCTACACCGTTAGCAGATGAGGAAGCCTACTCCAGCCCTCTTGAGTATGTGTCTGATTTAGATTTAGAATTTTTTTATTGACAAATTGTATCTCTGTGACCTCTTTGAGGTGAACAATTTTCTTTCAAATAAGATGAACAATGAGTTTGCTTATTTGTGTGATGTTTTTCCTGATGGTAGCATGCATCCAAATGATCATTACATGAGCATCTTTAACTTTAACTGCATTAAAACTAATCCGTTTAATATTGGCACAAATGAACAACCTAAAAACATATTAATTGCCCATGACACTACTACTGATGAAAGAGAAAACTTTAAGAGCTTACTAAAAAAGTACGAAAGAATCTTTGCTTGGAACTACGAAGACATGCAAGGTATCGATTGCAAGGTGCGCCATTCCAACTTACAAGCACATCACTCCAGTCCACCAAAAGCTGAGAAGGATGAGACCCGAATGGGTAAAAAAGGTAAAAGAGGAAGTTGTCAAGCTACTCGAAGCCAAGTTCATTGAGGAGATTGTCTTCCCCACTTGGTTAGCCAACATTGTTCCTATACCTAAAAAAGACGGAAGAGTTAGAATGTGTGTTGATTATCGAGACTAAACAAAGCATGCCCTAAGGATGACTTTCCTTTACCCCATATTGACGTACTAGTGGACAGTGCAGATATGGCAGCCATGTATTCCTTTGTCGATGGCTTTTTAGGCTATAACCAAATCCTAATGAAAATGATAGATAAATATAAAAATGTCCTTTATAACTGAATGGGGAACGTACTGTTATAAGGTAATACCTTTTGGACTAAAAAATGCGAGTGCAACCTATCAACGGATGGCCACCAAGCTGTTTCATGACATGATGCATAAAGAAGTTGAAGTATACATGGACGATATGATGGTGAAGTCTACTGAAAGGGAAGAGCACTTCGAGGCAGTATAAAAGTTTTTCCAAAGGTTGACTAATTCAACATGGGCTCAACCCTAAGAAATGAATGTTCGAAGTCATCAGGAAAACTATTAGGATTTATGGTCAGCAAAAATGGGATTGAAGTAGATCTGGATAAGGTAAAAGCTATCTTGGAAATGCCTACTCCACAATCAGAAAAGGAAGTCAGAAGATTCATAGGTAAACTATAATACATCAACCGGTTCATAGCTAAGCTTACATCGGTTTGTGAGCCTATACTCAACCTATTACACAAGGGACAATCAAAAGAATGGAACGAAGATTGCCAAAAAGCTTTCCAAGCCATCAAATAGTACTTAACCAAACCTCTCATCCGAAGACCACCAAGACTGAGAAAGTCCTTAGTCTTGTACCTTGCAGTCGAAGAATCCTCTATAAGAGCTCTCATCCTGCAAGCAGACAAGTTTGGGGTAGAGAATGCAATCTATTGCTTAAGCAAGAAATTGCTCCCATACGAATAGAAGTATGTAAAAGTTTAGAAGATATGTTTGGGAGTAATTTGGGTCTCCAAAAAGCTGTGTCACTATTTTCAATCATACAAAGTAGAGGCGGTAGCAAAACACGATCCTCTCAGGTACTTGCAAACTGCACCTTCTTTAGTAAGTAAACTAGGCTGATGGATTATACTTTTATAAGAGTTTGACATCTCTTATGTCACCAAGAGGATGATCAAGGGCTAGGTGGTAGCAAAATTTCTAGTGCAACACCCAATCGAGGAAAAGCAAGAGGAATTTGAATTTCTAGATGAATACTTGGAGGCAATTTCCTAAGAAGGATGGAAAATGTTCTTCGATGGGGCAGTTAACCAAAAAGGTGCGGGCACTGGTGTACTAATCATCAATCCAAAAGGTGAGCAGATATTCCTGGCCAAAAAATTGGAGTTTCGTGAAACTAACAATGTCGCCGAGTACGAATCATGCATCTACGGCCTCGAAACTATATTCTAGTTGGGGACAAAAGTGATTGATGTATACATGGATTCTATGCTAGTCGTGTAGCAAGTGAAAGGTAATTAGGAGATCAAGGACGAGAACCTAAGCAAGTACATCAGGATACTCACGGACCTCTCTGAAGGATTCGATCATTGCACTTTCCATCACATGCCTAAAGAACTAAACCAAGTCACTAATGCCTTAGCCACTTTGATGTTGGTATCAAACCTTACCAAGAAGGATTTGCCCAAGCCTATATACTTTAGCAAATGGAGATTCCCTACCTACACGGGTATAGTCAGCACTGCTAACAAACAAACCAATGTCAATTTGCCTTGGTACCATGACATCCTAAGATACTTGGAAACTGGATAGTACCCAGAACACGTGATTGAGAAAGATAAAAGGGTCTTATAGAAGTTATCAACTCAGTTCATTGCCTTCCAAGGAATATTGTATAAAAGGCAGTTGGATGGCATTTAGCTCAAATGTGTAGATGAATTAGAAGCTCAGAAAATACTCACAGAGGTGCATGAAGGTGTCTATGGTCCTCAGATGAATGGGAGAAACTTGGCAAAGAAGATTATAAGATTGGGGTACTATTGGCTAACCATGGAAATCGATTGTTGTGACTTTGTCAGAAGGTGCCACAAGTGTCAGATTTATAGGAACTTTAGTCACTTACCACCTAATAATTTGATCAGCTTGTCATCTCCATGGCCATTCTCCATATAAGGTATCGACATAATTAGAGAAATAAGGTCGTTTGTAGAAAAAGGGCATAAGTACATAGTAGTAGCAATTGATTACTTCTCCAAATGGGTTGACGTTGAATCTTTTAATAAATTGGGGGCAAGACAAATGGCAAAATTTATTGAAAGAAATATCATTTGCAAGTATGTGTTGCCACAGCAAGTCATCTCAGATAATGGGGTACAGTTTCAGGGTGAAACTAGGCAGCTCTTGCAAAAATACAAGATAGAGCATCATAACTCTTCCCCATACCGACCTCAAGCTAATGGGGTGGTTGAAGTAGCTAATAAGAATGTCAAGAAAATTTTACAAAAGATGACAGTTACCTACAAGGATTGGGCAGACATGTTGCTCTATACACGGTGGGATACAGAATAACTGTCAGGACATCTACGCAAGCCATGCCTTATTAATTGGTGTATGGGATAAAGGTAGTGCTGCCAATAGAAATTGAGGTCCCTTCACTCAGGTTTGTGTTAGAAGTAAAAATACCAGAAGTAGAATGGGCTAGAAATAGATATGAGCAGTTGGCTTTAATTGATTAAAAGTGACTTAAAGCCCTTTTATCACATGCAATTGTATTAGAAGAGAATTGCTAGAGCTTACAACAAGAAAGTTAAGCCCAGTCCCATACAAGAAGGCAATTTGGTACTAAAACAAACCAGGCCTTTATTAACAAATCCCAGAGGAAAGTTTAAGCCTAATTGGGAAGGTCTGTACTTGGTCAAGAAGATACTCAAGCATGGAGGGTGTCAAAATCTTAGACTCAAAAGGCAATGAATTCTTAGAACTTATCAATATGGACAAGCTAAAAAAGTACTTCTGTTGAAGATAAAAGATAAAAAAAAGTCTGCTAAGTTGAAAACCCAAACAGGGTAGCTTAGGCAAAAATTAGGATACCCCGATAAGGTGAAAACCTATCAAGCACTTCATGCAAAAGTTAAGGGATCTGAGAGAAAATTTCCAATCGAGAAAACCTTTCAAGGCTGATTGGTAATGACAATATCACCAATGGGAAATTAATATATTTGCCAAGATTAAGTAGCTTAGTTTCAAATGCAATTAATAGCAAAAATGCTTTAGTCATGATCATTGGTATGCAAACTTTCATTAAGTGAGAAAGATCATACAAGTAACTGAACTCTAAAAGTCTAAACACATCTTTTCTTTTCAAACATAGAAGTTTTATCCTCACATTTTCTCTTTAGTACTAATGTCTTATTATCTTTAGATGTACCTAGAATCCAATCTCTGTAATTATCATCTATACTTTTGTTGCTAGTCGTATGATCAGGCATATCTCTCAGTACAGTACGATGACTCCATAAGTCGGGAAAATAGTGCAAGAAATGCCATGTTAAAAGCCCACCTTGAAACCCCAAAAGTTTAGAAGCCCTTTGTAATAGACCAAATTGCCATTGGATCCGAGAAGGGATGTAAAATGTAGCATGCCTCAATTCGATCAAGGGAACACAGCTCGAATGGGAAGATAGAGAAAAATGGGTGATCTTCCACCAAGGACACCTTCAACGGATTACAACAACTGTACTAAGCCATTTAGTCCATTAATCAGAAGTGTTAAATTTCTTTTCAAGTTTCCTTTCATAATGATGATTCGGAGCATGCTTAATCCAAAGCTTTTTTTGGAGGAGGTCTTGTAACTAAATCTGGAAAAAAAAAATAGGCTGTTAGGTTGGAAAATCCATAAAGGACCATCTAAGCAAAAGTTAGGCAAACCCATTAATGCAAAAACCCTCATAAGCATGCTAGGCAAAAGTTAGGGTTAAAAGAAAAATAAAGATAGAGGGAAAACCCGCATAGGCTCTCAATGCATACTTGTACAAGAAGTGGGCTTCCAGTTACAAGTCAATATCCCTTCTCTTTAAAGCATCTAATCCTTGAATGGTTTCAGCCAAGAAGACACCAAAAGAATTATGGCTGGAGCATATTTCGGCCAGAATTTGGAGGACCTTAAAATCACAAAGTTTATCTTTAAAGGTGACTACCAATAAGTTGCCAAGCATGCATAACAACACACACTTAGCCCATTCCACCAAGTTGAGGGGAAATTTGTGAGCAAAGTTCAAAATTGCTTACAGAGAAATTAGGCTTACACTTGGAATCACCTTTTAAGCCATAGAAGAAGAAATACCCAAAGCAAGATCAATATCCATGGGATAATGCTCCTTGAAAGATAAAAAAGCTAGAGGATCATCTGTAGCAACTTTATAATTCAGAATAGCAGTGAATTCTTTCGGAGTCGGGATAATCTCTTAGTGATTAAAGATAAAAACATGGAAGATGGGGTCCCAATAATGCACAGTAGCATTTAAGAAGTTATGTTCAATCCTTACCTTTCTCAAGAATCTAAGAGCAGAAAAGGGTACAAAGATGTTTAAAGTCTAAGAAGCCTTTGATTCTAAAGTCTTAGACAATTGCTGACTGAAGGAGAGAGGCATAGCGAAGTATGGCATGAATAAGGGAGAAGGGAGGTATTTATAGGCCCCAACCTTTACCACTCTTATGTTTATCAGGATAAGGAATACAAGGCTTGCAAGGGTGTTTGTACGGACCTTAGAGTATCCAAAGTTAACATTATAGTCTACACGGACCAATTGAGATATGTCCACAGTAGTGTCCGTTACTAGTCGAGAATCATGCAAAGTTAACATCTGCACGGACATAGACCATTATGTACTATGTCCGTACGGACTAAGACTTACCAAAAGAACTATTGTCAACCACTATAAAGTGCCAAGTCTTCTAAGAAATTCTTGCTAAAAAAATGGTGCTTATTTGAGGTCACTAAACCTCTGGCAAGATAGCAGTTGCAATAGTACGGGTATGGTCTTACCTCCGTCGAGAATCCTACGCCTCCGGGCTATAGTCCTACCTCTGCCAAATATAGCCCTATTGGTTGCATTTCAATCTATTATCATCTATGGCCCGTCGTCACCAAATCTATAGCATAAGTCCCTAAACAGAGGCGGTGTATGCTATTCATTTATGGTAGCATTTTTTTTGTCATTAGTTATCATACATTTTTTTTATAAATGCAGGATTGTATTCAAAATAAAGGATTATGTGCTAATGTTTATATATACAAAATATGAGGCCTATTCACAAAAATGGTAAAGCTGCCATCTACTTTATCCTTCATCTTCCTCATTCTCTATGTCCTGATCGTCAAAAGAAAGCACTAATTTCTCAAAAATCTTTAAGGCCTTTAGCTTTTTTCGAGTCTCACGAAGAGCAGTAACCCTTCTTGGCAACTCACTTTGCAAAAGAATGAAGGATCAATGCATAACTACACATTTGCATAAATTAACCATTGCAGGAAAATACTTACAGCTAAAACCTGAGTCTCATCAATCATGGCTCGTTTAAAAGCCTTAACAACATGAGCAGTCCTCTCCACAGGAGCTCTCCTTACCTATCATAGTCGAAACAAAATCACAATATGCACGATTAAAACTCATAAGTTGTGTAGTGGAGATCAAAGTGAACTTTACTAGCTTTGTATCCTCTAGCTCAAAAGACATCGACCAACTATCCTTAACACAAAGATGAGCAGATGAAAGCTGACCATCTAAGCCATATCGTAGGTAGCTCAACTCGCGCACGTCACTCAAGGTGCTCACAACCTTATTAGGCAATAAAGGTTGACTAGCGGTTGTGCTCGAAACCTTACTTCTGACAATATGTGTAGAAGGAGGAGAGAACTAAGTACTTTGAGAGCTTAGAATTGTCCTAAGTCTCTTCCTAGAAGAAGAAGGTCTAACTTTTGAAGTAATGGCAGCAAGCTGCAACACAAACACAAAAGTCAGAAACAAATTTCAAAGGCATAAGGGTTGAGCTAAATGACAATGTACTGGAGGTCTAAGAGTGTAAGGTACATGAGGCAGGGAATAATCTCCATCTTCATTAACTAAGGTGTCCCTAGGTATGCCCGCCGTCATGCCCTAGATGAAGTCCATATCATTAATATACCTCCTAAACAACATTGTGTTAGGAGGATCTCACGAAATGTAGCGTGTCTCTAGACCCGCATGCCAGTTCAGTACCTTCTCTCCCATAAACCAGGAGTACGCCTTTAGAGTAGTCAATAGCAACCTTCGAAAGGATAATTCTCACACGAAGCAATGGAACCTAGCCATCTCTTTGGCAAGGAACACCCGCTAGGCCAAATCAACCTAAAAAGGAACATAGGTAAGTACACTCTTACTCACATCCACATAAATCACCCATATCACGTCTGCACGGACCAATAATTCACACACATTGGCGTCCGTACAGACCAATAGTACAACACTATTGCATATGTCCGCATGGACCAAGGATAAACAAAAGTCCAAATAGAAGTCTGCAAGGACCAAGTGACTATGGTCTGCATGGATTACGCACAAACAGTAAATCCAAACAAGTGAAAAATAGCAAAAACACAACACAAAACATAGTCACAATTAACAAAGTACACACAGACTTCAAACACAAACACCACAAGGCCGCACAGACTTCAAATAGTGCCTCATTGAGTCCACATGGACCTACTACCCTATCATATGCAGTATGTCCTAAATCTTATTCTAAGCACACTGGAAAAATCCTACGAAAATCAGGTCTGGGTGGACCATTTACTCCCCACAGTAGAGAAGATAAAGCCAAAAAGGAAGAAAGGTGCACCTGAGGGTATGTTTCGAAGCACGTGTGCCCTGATGACCACCAAAATAGGCGTCGGAGCCTCGAATGACACTCCTTTCACCTGAGCAACATTGCACAATCGGTTGATCTTCATGGAGGGTATGAAACCCACTAAAACTGGTATTGTCATATGCTCGACATCGATAGAGGACACCAGGGGAGTTGTCATTGACATCGGAGGGGTTGTCGATGGCACTAGTGGTAGTGGAAGCACCACTGGAGTGTCGTTGACCATCATTTGAGCGTCAAAAGCTTGCGAGGACTCATTGGATAGTTGTGAGGGTTCCATCGATGTGAGAGAAATAGAAAATAGAGAAGGAAATCAGAGGAAAAAGTGAAGTAAGAGGACAAACTCGATAGTTTTCACCTATTGCAACAAGTCCGCATGAACCAATGCCTTCACCTTTTCTAGCCTGAAAATTAAGTCTGCATGGATCACTTTCACAGATCCCAAATTCGTCCATATGGAGTAATTTGACTATTAGTGCACTACACCTTCCTTAAGTCTACACAGACTAAAAGCCAGGCCTACACCATGGTTTACACAGCCTTACTTTGTTCGAGGTATCTAATATCATAGCCCTAAAAGATCATGAAAGTCATTCAATTAATGTGAAAGTTAGAAGTCTAAAACTTGACGAAACCTATGCTTAAATGAGAGAATATAAAAGACTAAATCTTACAAGAAACTATATAGGTCATTTTTAGTCAACTGACCTAAAATAATTTCCTCTCAAATATTTTTGCTAAAATTCTTCACCATCCATTACTAATGGATTAGTGCATTTGTCTGATTCAACTTTTGGGCTAAGAAAACGAATAGGATTTTGTTTAAATAAAAAATACAAGTAATTGACCCATATTTATTCAGTTTTTGAACTAATAATTGAGATTTCACACCAATCTCAGCCAAATACCACATATTTGCACTATTACTAATATTTTCCAACTTTCAAAAAATATTTTTGAAGTAAAAAATGTGCTATTTTAGCCATAAAAAAAATCGATCAAAATCGGTGAATCTAATTAGTTTCACTTTAAAGCTAATAGATTCAACCTTCATTTTCAAATCTCTTTGAAAATATTCGATCGTTTCCAACTCTTCAAGAAGTTATTTCGCCAATAAAGGTGATTATATCCTGACTCAATGTTGCCTATCCACAAATGCCAACAAGAATTATTTTGAAAAAATGGCGGTAACAACTCTACCCCTTTGAAAAAGGAAGGCAACCTTTGGCTTTCTCATTCTCTTTGAGGATTTCAAATTCCTGATTTTTAGCTGCCTTTACTTCATAAATAACTTTGAATTGATCCTCAAATCCTTCCTAAAGAACGACCTTAAAAAAGTGTGGTTTATCGGCCCTTAAATCTCCACCTAAGAAAAAGAAAGCAGTAAGCCCCAATAATCATGCAATATCTTCATTTGATGCACGAATTCGACTACACGCTAATTTATGCCATTATGCCTAATTAATTTTTGCGAATTCTCTTTCTGCACTTATAATATTTTCCTTCAGATTCAGCTGCTTGCTAATCCAGATCATCATTTGAATTCTTTTTTGCACTTATAATATTTTTCTTGGGATTCAATTGCTTGCTAATCCAGATCATCATCAGAATTCTCTTTTTTGCACTTATAATATTTTGGACAATTGGTTGGACACCAATCTAGGAACCTATCTTCCTCTTCCTTGGAATTCTACATTCCTCCTATGATGATGATGAATTTCATCTAAAAGTCATGGAACATCAAGCACAACTCATCTTTACTTAATCAAATGGGAAGCTTAACTTCCAAAACTAGCAAGATTCAACTCCATGTCCAATCCTAAAATTAACTCGATTCAACTCCACGTCCAATCCAAAAGAAAAATATTCTCGATCCAATTCAATTTTCGTTCAAGGTTTAGCTTAACAAGCCAATCCATTAGCACCATTGGGTTCGACCTAACAGGCAAATCTAACAACATCATCGGGTTTAGGCTAACAAGCCAATCCATTGGGTTCAACCTAACAGGAAAATCCCATATTACAAATGACATCTACACAACAAGGTAAATATCTCTTACTTAAGTACTTTGTTGTGCACTACTTCAATTTATGCATTTCATAGCACACACCTAAGTGGGGGCAACTGTAGATGCCACCACCTTTAACCTATGACGATAACTAGAGACAGGCTCTTAAGCAATGGCACTAATCCTTTAGGAAGCTGGTCTACACAGACCTACTTCAGCCCATGAAACATAGTCTATATAGACAAACCCCACCTAGGTTCGTACCAACCCAATCCTTTCTATCAAGCCCACGGCCCAAGGTCTGCATAGAACAAGCCTAAGCCCTCGTCCACACAGACTAGCTCAAACTTGGCCCAAGACCTAGCCTAAAGCCCATAGACTGGTGAGAAAGCATATCACCTAGGTCCGCACGGACTTGTTAATGAAACCTTCCAGAAGCATGGGATCCCTATCCAGATGATGAATCCCAATCTTAGAAGGACTTCACCACCTCTGGATGGGATATCCTAACTCTAGAACCTATAAATACCCCTCGTAGGGTATGAGAGAAGAAAAGGAGGGAGGCTCTTTAAGAACAGTGTTATGAGCATCCAAAAGATCCATTCCGTGGGTTCAAGTGAGAACTCCAATAAGGATTCGAACTACTAGTCTATTTAGCCCATATTCAAAACTATTCTTTTTCCAAACCTCTACCCTTTTTGTGCCATTGTTTAAGAATTCAATCACAAGGTAAGATCTAAGGTCTTCTATTGAATATTATTGCATCTATTTATTGTTCACGAGGGCCCATGATCTCCCATGATTGGCCATCAATGAGGTGATCTACCATAATCCCCATATTGGCCAAAGGATTAGGACATCTTTATAAACTGTTCTATTGCATGTAAACTGACTCTAAACATGTTATAATTATTATGCCATCTTGATAACAAGCTTATAAACCATATTGTTTGAACATGCACACGTTCGTGCGGACCTTTTCTTACGAGGAATGTAGTTCGCATGGACTTGATTTTTGTGTTGTTTTGATCGCCCTTTGTGAATCCTATTTGTTTTATGCCATGTTTGTGCATATGCATGTTGATATATCCTGTGAATGATACATGAACTTTGGGAATATCCAGAACTGGCTTGCAGTCTGCATGGACTCCCTCTCACGGGGATTGTAGTCTATACGGGCATGTAGGATTTGTATGCATCTATGATGATGTGTAGTCCGCATGGACCCCCTCTTGCGAGGAATGTGGTCTACATGGATGGTCTTGTTCTATGTGTATCTACTACTATTTACGGCCCCTATGGACTCCCTTCAATAAGGAACGTAGTCCATATGGACCTACATTGATGACCTCAAACTTGCCTATATGTCCCTTATGTGCCATTCATAAGTAGTAATACTCATGATGCTTGGTGGCATAGATCATGATTCATTCATGTACCTTATTTAATGAGAATATCCTTTAGAGTCCTCATGGGCCATTGTTTGTTATTTCTGACTTGTCTTCTTGAGATGATTGCAAGCAACTATTTTGCTCGAAGTAGGAAGTCCGAATGGACCTTGTCTATCATATTGGCATTAGTCTACACGAACATATTTCAGAGCCCTATGAAGTCTGCATGGACCTAATGACGTACAGGCGGTGGGACTAGTTTTTATGTTATGGGCTATTTCCTTTTATTTTGTAATATTTCTATTCTCTTGTTTATCTTAGGTTGTAATAGGATAGTTAAACAACTTGTTTTACATGTTAAAGCCTAAATATCACACCAAATGATCTTCTACCTGATTAATTGGTGTTTTCTTAAACAATATGGTTTTGAGTTTTTCTTAATCAAAAGTCACTATAACAATTAGATTTTAATAAAAGCCAATCTCCTAGAGGTAGGAATTGGGCAATTGCCGTCAATTCCTATGGAATTATAGGTATTTATTAGGCCAAATCACAATCAATCAATAACCCGATTTATGGATGTATAAATGTATCAGTATGCTTGTATATGCTTAAAAATACTACAACTTACTTTATCCAATTGAGACTTATGTGGTTGCACCCATATCATATATGTATATGTGCAGTACCCAATTAGGGCTTACGTAGCTATATTTATATCATATATACATGTGCAATACCCAATTGGGGCTTAAACAGTTGCACCTGCTTCAAATCTAGGCTCAAACACCATAAATTGGCACCAAAGTACCTTAGTAGCTGCTAATCTCCTTAATTGACTGGTCAACCTATCCGGGCTACATTGTTTATACTCATATAGGCATTTCTTATTCTTTCTTTATGTTAATTCAAGTTATCATACCAATCATTCCATGCTCTATGTCAACATATCATGATATACTTACCCTTTTTCATCATAGTGTGATTGTATGCTCAAAAGTGCATCATATATCATCATTACATATATTTAGGCCATTTGGCTATGCATGTATACATAGCCATAGCATCATGTTTATCACATTCACATAGTTATACCATGTCATATATGAGTTCAATGATGATTGCATATCCATTTATATAATTAATTTCATTACATACTCATTATCATATAACCATATGTATACACATCGCATAAACTTAAAAGATCATGCCATATTTCATTTTAGCCCATCAATTGTACTTATCACATGTCATGCTTAAGTCGTAGCATAAAATACACCTCATTTTACATTACACATTAATTCCATCACATATTATGTCATTACCATTTCATTCATTTCTTCATTTAAAGTTAAGGCAAATATATATTTTACACCCAAGTGTCTTAACTTATCAATGCCATATCATTATGATGTTTAAGGCAATAACATACATCACCTTTATACCATAATGGTTTTAGCCTAAGTCCTCTTTAAGTATTCTTTCACTTACTTAATCATTATCACACAAAAATGCACTACATGAACACTTACTTGTCCACCCATATACTTAAGCCACATTATTAATTTCATTATATCATTATCTTACTACTTATTTACTATTAACACCCTACCTTTTAGGCCTATGATGATAATAACTAAAGACAGACTCAAGCAATAAAGCAAACAACCTAAAGCCCTAGTCTGTGTAGACCACCTTGGTATAAGTCTACATAGACTTGATACTATGAGGTCTACACCAACCAACCAAGATCTAGCCTAGAATAGTAAGCCCACGGCCCATGTTCCATCTAGATGAACTAAAGCCCACATCTACATGGACTACGTAGACTCAGCCTAAAACTAGGGCCAAAGCCCATGAACTATCAGGTCGGACCCAAAGTCCTATTCTTAACAAATGTAGACATCTTTAGTTCGCATGGACTTACTGACAAAAAGCTTCTAAAAGCATGAACTTCTTATTCAGACTTTATTTCCTAATCCTACAATGGCTCTACCTTTTCTGAATGGGAAAGTCATCCCTCAAGACTATAAATACTCTCTCTTGGGTATGAGAAAGGAAGGCAATGAGAAAAGTTAAAACCTATTATTCTGAGAGTTTAGGCATGGACTCCGATGCAGGATCGATCTTCTAGACCTTGGCCCACACTCAAAACAATCATTTTTTGTAAAATCCTACCTTTGTGTTGTTACTTAAAGCTTATTTACAAGGTAAGATCTAAGGCTCATATTATTTAATGTTGTCATCCATATGCATGTTTTGCTTCTGTAAACCAATGATGTCCCATGATTAATCTTGTGTGAGGTGATTCTATATGATCCTTATATTGATTATAGGAGTAGGTTGACGTTCTAAACTATTTTAATTATATGTACTTGTTCAAGAGGATTTAACCATTTTGTAATTGACACTCTAATCACATGGACTTATCTTAATGCATGATAAGGTCCACACAAACTTAATATATTGATATGTGTGTGATCTGATGTCTCTACAGATTATTGTTCGATAACAATTTCTATTTACTTTGTATACTATGTTTCAACGTATTATGCTTACCATGTTGATATGCTTGTATGCTTTTGTCATATTGTATGACTATTTTATTCCATAGTATGCCTATTGTTGTTATTCTAGAATTAATGTATGGTCCATATGGACTCCCTTTCACAAGGATTGTAGTTCGCTCGGATGTATGTGTTTTGTGCATGCTTATGTTGTTTTATAGCCCGTACAGACTCCCTTTCACAAGGAATGTAATTCGCATTGACAAATGTTCTAAATTTTAGCCTTCGTGAATATTTGTATTTATCTTCATGTTTTCCTTTACATTACTAATTCATTATTCTCTTAGTCATAATTATCATTTAGGCATGCATCATGATCATTCATATGTTATCATTTTGTTTGATAATGTTCTTAGGTCCTCACGAACCATTATTTGTATTACTAATATCTTTTCTTGAGTTGTATAAGAGTGATCGTTCTTACTAGACATGAGATCCAGATGGACATATTGGCCATGATACATTGTAGTTTGCATGAACATAAATAGAAGCCTTAGAGAGTTCACACGGATTTAACGATGCAAAGACGGGACCAAATAATTTGTTCTTTATTTGTTTATTTGGTTTTGTACCTTTTATTTATTTTAACTATTTTGGGTTATCATAGATAGATTAATAACTTGTTTTACACACCAAAAGCTTAACCTCACGTAAATACTTTTTTACCTAATTGATTGGTATTTTCTTAATAAAATGGTTTTGAGTTTTTCCTTAATAAAAGTCATATGAAAAATATATTTTAACAAAGGCCAATCTCCTAGAGATGGGAGTTGGGCAATTACCATTAATTTTTATGGAATTACGGGTAGTTGTCAGGTTAAATAACAACTAATAAATGGCTCAATTTGTGGATGTTCATTTACATTTATGTTTGTTGTATATTTTAATATTACAATTTATTTCCTCTAAGTGAAAAGGTGACATGAATGTTTTAATTAAAATGCTTGCTCACATGATATGGAATTGATAAACATTAGGATATAGAGGAAGGTATATTATTAGGGGATAAATAAGATTTGATTTCTAACCCTTTCTAGGCAAAAGATCAGTTGTCCTAGTATAGAGCCAGGTGGTGACTCCAAACACTAATCACCTCGTCCCCGGTAAAATAAAATAATTCTATAGTGGCGACTCCACTAGGGACTGAGAATTGAATCTGAAAGTACCCACATAATATTCCTTCTAATATTTTAATTTTTATCAATCTCATGCATTTCATCTTATATACACTATGTCCCTTTCTACCCTATATGGTGTTGCAAGCCATGACCTCATTTTTCATTCAAGAATAGGGAATTGCTAGCATATCCATCACTCATAAGCCTCGTACCTTTGGATATATGAAATAGTGAACTAACTGGTCACTATTATCCTTATTGGAAAGACCCATTAGAAGGGACCCCGCTTGTGGGAGCCATGAAACCTTTCTAACCAAACTATGAGCCTATGTATTCAAACTTAGCAACTTCCTCTAGGTTGTATGACCCTAAGTGTTTGCAACTGAATTCTGATTATTATATGGGCCTATTACATTTAACCCTATTTGAAGTAAGACCAAGCCTATTATGCCTTTTATCTGAAATGGGCTCAACCTAATTTCAACTCAAACAAGATTTAAATGTTATAGGCCATTGCCTTTGCATGCACTTTAAATATGAGAGATTAGTTAGGCTTGATACGGCCAATAATTGAACCTGTGCATCCCTAATAATGCTTAGGCAATCCCACCTAGGAAAGAAATAGCCTAATCACATGTGCAGGAGAGATAAGGTTGGAAGGTCTTT
>CANXYI010391062.1:0-11392 GCA_948208565.1 Hura crepitans | reverse complement strand
TACTAGCCATTTCATTTCTCTCTCCTTGCACTCTTAAATCCCACAAAATTTATATGAGTCTTTACCTCTATAATGCCCAAAAGCTATTCCAAATGGCAAAATTAGAAAATATTGGCTAGAATGTGAGATTTAGACAAGGAGTGAATAATGACAATTTTGAGTGTAAGGCTTTTTATCCCACTTTTTATTTTTTTTAAGTAGCTTTAAGTTTTCTAAGAATAACCATGCTTTTAGATTTCAATTTAAAGTTGTATAGATTTTTGTAGAATTTTTCTAAGCCAAAAACCTAATATTTCTATAGTGAAATGGTGGATTTTGTGGAGGAAGAAGAAACCAAAAATGTTGGAGTGCAATCAGAACATTTTAGAGTCTACTGTAAGTGAATTTAGTGAAAGATGCAGTGTATATTGTATGTTTGTGCAATTTAAGTGCTTGTACATGTGTATGGAAATGTGAAAATAGGAATATGTATATGTGTTTGAATATAAAAAACATGGGAATAACATAAGACAATGGTAATGAGTAATAGTATGTGGAGAAAAAAATGAAAAATAACAAGGATATATGAATTTTGGTTATGGCCGAATGAGGTAATCTAAGGTGAGCACATGTGTGCTCGTATGGTTGTCACAAATTTGGTATAAGATAACTAGTAATATGGTAATAGATTTAACTAATATAAGAAGTAAAAGAGAAAATGAATGAAGGGCTACTTATGAACCATAACTGAATGATGAAGGGTGATTGATGTATGTGTTATCATGGAATGATGATTGATGTGTGTGGTAAAGGTAAATGGTGATTAATGTGCATATGTAAGTGTAACATGAGTTAAAGGATAAAGGGTTAAGTGAACAAGTAATTAATGATATGTTTAGAATGAATGAATGATAAGAATTTAAGGATATGGGTATGCATATGATTTTGTAATACCATGATTAGTAATGTTGGACATAAGTAAAGAAATATTAAATAGTGAATGAATATGTAAACTTGGGAGGACATTAGAAGTGAAATGGATTTAAAGGGATATGAAAAGAATGGATAATGAGTAAATTATGATAAATGGATTATTAATAGGGCTAAAAGCATGTATAATTCTATATGTACCACCTGGAAATGGTGAACATAGAAAAGTAAATAATAACTGGAAGATGAATGTAACTAAAATATTGGACCAAGAAAGTAAATCCTTAATATTAAATCATAAACATGTGTTGTATGATAAATGGGTAGTGAGTTTAGAAATAGTGGGATTGGTCTAAATTACTTAAAAGGATTCTATGAATCATACCTTATGTGACTTTGGAATAAAACAACTTGTGATAGGATTAGACAGAATAATATTAAATAGGAAATGATGTAATAAAATGAAAATATTTTAAAGGAATTGATTCGTGAAGAGGTATAAAACCTTTCCTTAAGAACATGGTTGATTATACATAGAGGACTTAGATGAAATATGGTCAATTAGTCAAATGTGAATCGAGGTGTAAGACCTGGTTAAAAGATACTGAGAAAATAAATGTGAAACATGACCTAAAATGGCTTATGCTAATGGAATAAATTCTTGAGAGTAAAGAACATGATAATCTAGTTTAGGTACTATTCAGTATAAATGTATGACTCGATGTTGACTAGGAAAAAGGAAAAATGAGGAATAAAGATGTGAGAAATTATGGCCCATGTTAGTCAAACACTTAATAGATAGGTTGACCGGTCAACTAAAGAGTTAGTAGCTGTTAGAGGTTCTGGTCCTCCTAGGCCATTACTTGTTTGATTGAGATGGCAGGTGTAGCTGCTAAGGTTCTATTCATGAGACTTGCACACTCAGGTATTGGGAGGTCTATACAGGCTGATCCCTGCTATCCACCATATTAGATAATTGGGATTTGGGAGGTCCTATGAGGCTAATCCCTATTATATCCTTATTATTGTTGGGAGATCCACCAGGATTGATCCCTATCACTTTGATTTGGGAGGTTCTTATAAACTAATCCCTGCTATCGAGTGGATGGTGTGTACAAATGTCGAGGTCTAAAATATAGGCCACTGTACGACATGAATCCCATTTTCTAGTGTTTAAAGAGTTGTCTTTTGAGTATGGGCCCTATGAATTAAAATGAATATTAATACTCTATTGTGTAGTGATAACCTAACATCAATAATTAAGCTACGGAATAATCAATATGGCTGTAATTGTAATATGAGATCTTGACTGTAGTGTGACTACATGATAAATTGAGACATGAGATGGATAAGCAATAACAATAATAAAGCAGTGATATGGGAATAACATTATTAGTTAAAACCAAAAAATGTGTAACTAGCAAGAATAAGTACAGTATAGTTATAATTGTCTGGCAAGGTAAAATCTTAATGAAGTGTCTATAAAAACGCAAGGATAAATGAGAACCAAAATAGCTCTCTAAGGAGAATTTCAGTGGAAATCAATAAGATTAAATAAAACGTCAAAGGGGATAGAAATAGTCAAAATATTAGAAACAAATCAACTCGATCGATGTGAAGTGTAATTAAACATGAATACATCTTATAACCATCATAATTATGAGTAAATAAGAAACCTTTATTAGATAGACATGAAATATTAATAAACCTGAGTTAAGAATAAAATAATATTGTGTGATTAAGGAAGATAACTCGCATGTGATGTATGTGTGTGTGATACAATGTATGTTTCACTAAATTCACCAATGAGTTTATACTTAGTGTTTTGATTGCTTCCATGTGTAGGTACTAGACAGTAGTAAGTAGGGTCAATGCAGCCAATAGTGTAGCAAAAGACTTTTTATGTAATAATATCTTTGTTGGTATAGTGTACAAGTTAATATACTAGTGGCACTTATGCATGACATGGTTGTGCTTATAACTTGGGATACATGTAATTTGATATTCATAGTAATATTTTAAATATACTAAGATGAGCCTACATAATCAATATTTTGGAATTTTCCTAAGATGTGATAAGATATGATTGGTTTAACCTCATACATATAATGGATAGGCTAAACATGCTAATAAATGTAAATAAATGCCAGTCTTAATAAAAGTTAAATGCAAATAGGACACAAAAATTCTAAAATGGGTGACCTATTGGAATTGACATCCCTTTGGTGAAAGATTTTTGAAGAATTAAAAAGATGACATTAAAAGTGGTTTAAGTTGGGATTAAATAGGGATCATTAGATCAAGCTAACTTTGGATCTTGGCTATTCATGTATGACTATTGTAGATGCTTAAATTTTGGGTCGTGAATTTTTCTATTAATTTGAACTTCAGTCCAATCTAAGAAGCTCGTGATGCGACCTAAATGCCAACATTGATTTTGATAAGGTTACAAGGGCAAATCCCTCATGGTAAGGACTCATTGATTTTTAGGCCTATGATGATACTTAGAGATAGGCCTAAGCAACAAGGCAAAAAATCTAAAACCAGGATTGTACGAACCATCCAAGTGTAAGTCCACACCAACTAACATAAAACTAGCCTAAAGGAATAGAGTCCATGGCCTATGGTCTACCATGATAAATTAAAGCCTAGGTCCGCACGGGCCTATAAACCTTAAACCATGGTTTGTATAGACCTTACACTAAAGAGTTTCCAAAAACTTAATAGTCTTATTTGGATTCTGATTCCTAATCCTATCAAAACTCCCTTTCAGCTGAATAGGAGAACTAGCCCAAAACACTATAAATACCCCTTTCGTTAACTTATTTCATCACCAACAATCACTATAAATTATCACCCAATTTCCAAGAGTTTAAGTTGTAAACTCCAATGCAGGATTCACTCTATTAGTCTTTAAGCCCTCATTAAAAAAATATTATTCTTCTAAAACCCTACCTTTTGTCTTATTACTTAGAGCATTAAACAATATAAGATCTTAAGCCTCTATTATCATGTTCTTAATTTTATTTTCTCCATTTATCATCAACTAATAACCTCCCATGATTAATCAATATGTGAGGTAATTCTATGTAATCTCATGTCAATTAAAGGAGTAGGTTGACATTTGTGCGTGATTTTTTTTGAATGTTTGCATTGTTTATAGAATAAATGAAATTGTTCTTCATATTTTGTAATCGTAAGTCTGGTCTACATAGACATGTGTCAAAGATTATGTTTTTTTAGGTAGTCCATACGGACCAATGTTTGATAATAGTTTTATATCCATCTTCTATATTCTATTTTAACACATATTTAATGTTTAATAATATGTGTTTCATGCATATTCCATAATCATTCACATATATATATATATTTATAACATATATTGTCATTATCTTATTTTCTACTGTTATTGTGTCTTATCAAACCTCTATTTATATTACTAATTACTTTACTTGAGTTGTGTAAGTTTGGTTATGCTACTGGAGATGAAGTTTGAAAGGAACAACTTTAGAGACTTATATAGTCTGCACGAATTTGATGATGTAAAAATGGGACTAGTTGTTTATTTATTGTGGTTTTACCTTTTAATTATTTTTTATTATTTTAGGTTGCAACAATTAATTTAATAACTCGTTTTACATGTAAAATTCTAAATTCACATCAATGATTTCTACATAATTAACTGGTGTTTTCTTAATAAATTGGTTTTAATGTTTTAATAAAACTCATAATAAAAATGTATTTTAACAAAGGCTAATCTCTTAGAGATAGGAGTTAGGCAATTATCGCCAATTCCTATGGAATTATAGGTAATTGTCAAGTCAAACAATGATTAATAAATTACCCCATTTAGGGATGTTCAATTCATATTTATGCTTTATTGTATATCTTAAATACTGCAATTTATTTTTCTTTATGTGTAAAGGTGATATGCATGCTATTTTAAAATATAATGCTTGCTTGCATGATAGAGGTTGATAAATATTTGAATATAAAAGGAAGGTATATTATTGGGTTATAAATAAGATCTAATTCTAAACCCCAATTGGAAAAAAGATCAGTGATCCTGGTGTAGAGCCAAGTGGCAACTCCTGACACAACCGCCTCATCCTCTGTACATAAAATCTATAGTGGCGACTCTACTAGAGAAAAAGAATTGAATATGAAAGGGCCCAAATAATATACCTTTTAATATTCTAATTTTTATCAATCCCATATATTTCATTTTTTATAAAAAATTGTATGCCTTTTACCCTAATGGTGTTGAGAACCATGAACCTATTTTTCATTCAAGAATAGGGAATTGTTAGCATATCCATCACTCACAAGCCTTATACCTTCAGGTATATCAAACGGTGAACTAATCGGCCCTACTTATGGAAGCCATAAACCTTCTAAGACCAAACTATATAGCCTATATAGTTAAGTTTAGCAACTTCCTCTAGGTTGTATGTCCCTAAGAATTTGCAATTGCATTATGATTACTATATGGGCCTGTTACATTTAACCTTATTTGAAATTGGACCAAGCCCATCATGTCTTTTATTAGGAATGTCCTAGCCTAATTTCACCTCAAACAAGACTTAAATGCTATAAGCTATTATTCTTGAATGCACTTTAAATATGAGAGCTCATTAGGCCTAATTAGGTCTATTATCAAACCTATATATCCCCAATGATGGTTAGGTAGGCCCACCTAAGAAAAATTACTAAGAGCACATGTGTGGGAGTAATAAGGTTGGAGGGCTTATTACTTGTTTTTGTCCTCGTATACCTAACATGTATCCTTTTTACCTACTCTATGATGTAAACTTCATTATTTATGAATACTATAGCTTATCCATACATATCTCATTCATAACATATGTCTTTTGTATTCCATGCATATATCCATGCAACAACCTAGTACGCATACATCTAGATTTAAGCACACCTCATATTATCTCACATCAGGCTAATCACATTATTTAAGCTACACCATAGGTTACTTGATCATACAATCTTTTATTTATAGCTATCACCATATTAGAGTCTTATAACCTCACTCATGCCTTAACTATCCATATAAGTATACCATGCATCCACATATATGCATACATGACATCATATTACATAAAAACATCACACATAGTATATTAATAATAAACACAGCACATATCATGCACCATCTTAGATAACTCATGCATCATGACTAATCCTTTATTGTATAACCACTATTAATCCATCTACCAAAATAAGCAACCATGTCAGAAGATGAAATAGTAACAAAGGTAATGCTAACTAAGATCATGTAAGACATAGAGAGGAGAATGATGGCAGCCATGACCAATGCACTGTCAAGTATACATGCTCAAGAAGAAAAGGGTAGCTTTTCAAACTGAGGAAGGAAGGTGGATGATGAAAAAGATGATAAAATATCTAACAAGGTGACTCAACCCATTAAGCCTACTTATAATAGGGTTCTACCACCTAAGCATAAAGAAGATGACACTATTAAAGAGTTGAATGAAAACTTAGGGGCTATGAATTGACTAGTGATAGGGGTAAAGACATTGACTTAAAGCCTAACCATGCCATGACCCATAAGCTCAAAATGCCAGATATAGGCAAATTCTATGGTACTTTAACCTTAAAACTCATCTAAAGCAATATGCAGCAGCCATTAGGTCTGTTCATCCCCTAAAAGCTCAAATAATGAGCTTATTCAGTATGTCTCTAATTAGGCAATCTTTAGACTGGTACTAAAGCTTAGAAAAGAAGGTGAAATAAACTGGGAAGATCTAACCCATGAATTTAATAAGTAATACTCGAATAATGAAACCATCAAGGTGATCCTTAAAGATTTAGAACTGGAATGCCAAAAACCCAATGAATCCTTTTAAGAATACTTAGAATAATGAAGGACTAAGGTGTTAAATATAGGAAACAAGCTTGATGATATTGACTAGATAAAGATGTTCATCCAAAATATTAATGGTTACATGAATGCTGGGCTTTCTACTAAAGGCATTTCCACATAAAAGTGACTCAAAGACATAGCCATTGACCTTGAACTAGCATTTTAGAATAAAGGATTCAAGAATAATGAGGAAACAACTTACCAAAATATTGGTAATTATTCTAGCCAAGTCATAAAGGTCAACATGGTTAGATCTTGTAGTTTCTCAAAGTTAGGCGAACCCTTATCTTAGTGCTTGAACAAGCTCATAAAAAAAGGAAAATTGTAGCTATAATCCACCCCTACCTAATCATAAATTTGATCTATATCATGCTTATCATCATGTGATAGGCCATGTAACATTCGAAAATTCGGGCATAGTGAATAGTGACACCCAAGGATCGTGAATAGTTACATTTTAGGACATGATTAAGATTTTCTTACTAATCAAAGGATTAATTTATAAGTAGGCTATGGGTAATTTTTGGTATAAAAATAAGGATGTTTAGAGGTCTAACGAGTGATAATGAATAAGGTTGTGAATAGTAAATCCCAAGATCCTAAATAATGACTTCAGGTATAAGACTAGGGTTTTTAACCCTACTGATCAAGAGTTTATAAATCAAATAGTCTATGTTTATATTTTGATAAAGAAATGAGAAGATTTGAATCAAAATCAAGTGATAACGAGCAATTATGTGAATAGTACCACCTAAGGATGAATAGTACCTCTCGGGACCCAAAATTTACTAATATTATAGAATGGTAGCATTAATTATTAGACATTTTTAGGTAAAGTTTGGAAAGAAAATAAGGTCATTAAGGAGGTTAAAAACATAAGTTAAGTTTTTTATAGCAATGTATTATGAGCAGTGACACAATTATAACTGAGCCGTAAAGTAATTGTAAAGGCACTCAAATGGACTAAGAAATGCCATATCCTGAGGGTCAAATATTCTAGGGAATATAATGGCATGGGTATTAGAATTTTTGAACATTAAGAAGTATTTTATAAAAATCAAACAAAGTAAAAATAACCATTTTAAACCAAAATTTTGAGGTTTTTGAATTTATTTTTTATAACTTTTAAGAAATAATATTTATAATTATTTGAGACCATAATGAGTAATAACTAATGTTTGGAATGGGAGAATAAAAATAAAATAGTGATAAAGAGGATTTTTAAGTACGGATTAATATAGGCCCTTGGATCTCTTTTAAAAATTTGATCATGGCCATTGATAGAGGATATAAAAGATAGAAAAATCTATCTTAAGGTAGCAAATTCAAACAATTTTTCCTTTCCATTTTCATCGCCCACCAAGAAGTTATTTTTGGCCTTTAAAGCTTCATTTCTCTCTTAAAACTCACCCAATTCTTATCTACACACCTAATTACCATGAGTTATGGTTATGACAAGTGTTAAACATTATATTTAAGGGCTCAATTAAAGAATATTGGAGGTTTTTACTTCTCAGATGAATAGTGCTCATATGGCATGTAAATGGTTCTTTTGGTATTTTTATATTTTTCTAAGATGTAATCAAATGCCAATAAGAGATTTATCAAGTCAATTTGAGAATTAGATGGCTATTTTATTTATTACAAATTTTTAGAGATTATGGATGAATAGTAACTAATTATTATATGAGTAGTTTTTGAGTTTTTATAATTTTTAGGGATGTTATTTGATGCCAATTGAAGTATTCTTAATTTATGTTTTGAATAAGTGTTGGAATTTAATTGGATTTTTGTTTATGTAGGAGGTGTGTGTTGAAAGGAAATAAAGAGAAGGACGAGGAAAAGTGGCAAATAAGGCTTAAAGTGGCTAAAATGGTGTAATTGAACACCAAAATTGTAAATGTAATCAACCTACTATATGTGTGTGTGTGTACACGTGTGCATGCATGCGTGTGTGTGTGAATAAAATTTCAATTTAAAGTGTGTATATGTGTGATAGGATTAGTGCTATATGTATGTAATTGGTGCAATATGGTATGAAATGGTAGTTTGTGATTGTGTTGAATGTGAATTAAGTATGTATAAGATGATATGTATGATGAAACATGTGTAGCTTGTCATGGCCGAATAAGGTATTATGAGTATATTAATGTGATTATAGCTATAACACTAAATATATATGTGTAATAGGGTATTATATGTATGTTTAGTATATGTGATGTTGATTTTTGGAATGGAAAAAATTGATCACATGATGTGTGTGCTTATGGTTGGCCAAATGTGTTATTAGGGGATCTTAATATGTTATTTATTAATGTGATACGTAGGTATATGATTAAAAGTGGTAGTATGTGCATGTAAATGTTTATGTTTAATGAATAAAGTATAAAAAAAGGAATATGGTTTGTCATTGTTAATACGGTTGAATGGTTCTACGGGTATAATGATCCTAGCGAATTAAGATGATGACTTTTTTATAGTGTTGCATTAAGATTTAAGTAGGTTAAGAGATTTACATGTTTAAAAAGAGGTTATATGAATATTGTTGTTAAAATGTATGTGAACGTGAAGGTATATGTACATATATGTGTTAAGGTTAAGACAATGTGTAAGAACTAATGCTTAATGAAGTATAAGATTAAGCTATAATAATGACATGATATGTCATAAAATAATATGATAATTGTTAGGTATTATAGGGTGTTATAAGAGGTAAAATAAACACATGTTTATCAAAGGGTTAAAATGTATTAACATATTAAATGAAGTAAAATTAGCATATTAAATGAAGTAAACTTGTGTAGTTGTGTTATATTGATATGAAAGTGTCCATGTACATGTTGGCACAAAGAAAATGAGAAATTGAAGTAGACATTATGATGGCCGAAACATACATAGAGTCTAGGTAGTGTTAATGAGGATGATAATTAGAAGAGTTATGTGATAATTAGGATAATTGGTAACTAAAGTGTGTTAATTGGTTAATTTTGATGGTTGTTACATGAGTTAAGGATTATGTAAATTTAATGGTACCTTAATGATACAAAGAGCATGTAATATAAATTTAATGTCTTAAATGGTATATAGTATGAAAACATAAGTAACACAAGCAAAGGCATAGAAAGATTAGAATTTTGGAATGAACACTGTTTGTGCCCTTATATATATATAATGGCCAAAACCTCCCCCCATTTAAGGAAGGGTTGAAATGATTTAAATGATGGTAAAATTGTTGTGATGATGAAATTTCTATAAAGATAATATTCTATGCGAGCAAATTTAATAGAATTAGAATTTATTAATGCTTTACGTGATTAATGAAAAAACATGTAAGCCATTGTGAGATATAAAGGTGTGTGATGTGATAGTGATGAGACATGGTTAGGATTGATGATCATGACTATGTATGATGAAATTAAAGTGGCTTGTAATAAAAACTGTGGTATTAATATGTATGTTATGCAAAATAGATGTGTACGTATGGATATACAGATGTTATGGCCATAACAATGTTTTTAGCCATGATAATATGATTATTGATGAATGATGATAAGAATGAGTTATGTGTACTCGGTGTATTAACAACAATGAAATGAATTATGGTATGATATGATAGTGATAAAAGCCATTGTGGCCAATGGGCCTAATCTGAGATGAGAAATGCTTAAGGCATTCTCAAAGAGAAAAGATAAGGTAAATTATTTTGGCCAATACTAATGAGGTGTTGAGGCATATTAAAAGATTATGCCACTATTTATGAGATATGATTGATTGAATTGTCATGACATGTAACCTTGTACTTTAATTGCATAAAGGAGTAAATAAATAATTTTCATAATAAATTATTAATTTAATTTCCCAAAGGTCATTTGTTGACCAAGTAATGTAATAAAATTTATTTAAGCTATTTTATAAAGGCAAAACAAAAATCAAATATGGTGATGGCCTATATATGTAGACAACCTAGCTTGGATAGGTTAACCGGTCAACTAGGGAGATTATCAGTTGCTTGGGCTTTTTGGTGCTATGGACCTATGGGTTCATGATTTGGGCACTTTGGTGCTACTGACCTATAGGCCAATGTGTTGGGCACTTCGGTGTTATAGACCTATAGGTTCATAATTTGGGCACTTCGATACTACTAACCTACGGATGAATATGTTGGGCACTTTGGTGCTATGGACCTATAGGTTCATGATTTAGGCACTTTGATGCTACTAACCTATAGGTCAATGTGTTGGGTAAAGCTTAGCGCATCGTTCGTTACAGTGCATAAGTATTTTAGAAGGCATGGATAAGGGTTGGTCAGATGTTAGAGATAAAATTCTCGAAGAATGCAAAGTTATGTATTATATATATTGTAATGATGAAAAATAAGGAAAAAAATGTTTTAATATTATAGTTTTATGGATCATAAGATGCACACATATTATGTAATTAGTGTTATACAAGGAAAGATTATGTATTATAATATATATATATATATATATATATATATATATATATATATATATATATATATATATATATATATTTGTGTTTCGCTGTGTCTCTGTGGATGGTGTGTTGTGGGTGTGTGTG
>CANXYI010391007.1:0-13032 GCA_948208565.1 Hura crepitans | reverse complement strand
CTCTAAAAGTAAAAAATTCTAACAAGTCCAATGGCAAAGGAATTATAATTTTCTGACATCGATAGATATTTTTATTGAATTTCTCATTTATGCGATTGAAAAATTAAGTGTATTTGCTTATTCTTTTTGGCATGAGCTATGAGGAGGCCCTTAATTATGAACTTTCCTAATTTTTGCTATCTTACGAAGTATTTTTGGAGATTATAAACATTAAGAATACTTTTACAAAGATTAAAAGAAAAATAAGGAAAAATGTGCACCGTTGGTGTATTTGATATATAAATGGTGAGCTTACATGGTTTCAATACATAAGATCACCCATCATCTTCCTCCTCCCACTAAGAAGCCAATGCCAATACACCTTGATACTCCCTCCCCTAATTTTTCTTCAAACACACCAAAAATCAACCCGAAACCCCTAAATATTATACCGTTGATTCTTTTTTAGGAAAATCTTTATTTTAAGGGAAAAGATGAGAATTTTAGTTAGGTTTCTTGAATGATCAGAAGCTAAGGTAAGCATATTTTTGAGGTTCTATTATTTTTCTATGAAGTTACAGGTGCTCGAAAACATGGTACATGTGTTATTTTCAAATTTTGATTAATGTATAATTTTCTATGAATTATTCTAACTATATGCCTATTATGAAACTTAGAGAAAGAAGGAGGAGGGCATTCCAAAGATAAAGGAAGATAGTAAAGTCACATTTGGGACACTGATTAATAGCTCTGTAAGTGTATTTAGTAAAATATGTGAACACAATTCTTGTTTGTGCATTTTTACCTTAGAAAACCATTACGAAAGTGTTAGT
Source organism: Hura crepitans (assembly GCA_948208565.1). Classification (NCBI taxonomy): domain Eukaryota; kingdom Viridiplantae; phylum Streptophyta; class Magnoliopsida; order Malpighiales; family Euphorbiaceae; genus Hura; species Hura crepitans. The sequence goes on along the minus strand of CANXYI010391007.1, from coordinate 12,220 downwards.
TTTAGTGGTTTAAGATGTTGTAAATTTAGTTTAATGGCATTATGATGTTTAAAATATGTTAATTAAGAGATAATAATGGTTGAAAGTGGATTAAATTAATGTATGGTTATGATATCCACTTGGTAGTGTAATATGGAATAAAAAGCGCAAAATCGTAATTTTGGACATTATGTGTAATTAAAGCTTTAATGTGATATATTTGCATAAATAATCATGTTAGATTATTAAAAAGGTATTATGATGGTATTATGTTACATTATCGATATGTATGTGTGTTATGCATAATGTGAGCTAATATGTGATACTTACGAGTTATAATATGACATAAGTGTAATGCTTGTAAAAATATTGTCAATTATCATTGTGATATGTAAACACACAAATAAGAATATTTTATGAACATAATGGTGACAATGAAGTAATTAAAAGACATTATTATGGTAATGAGATAAGTGAAATGAACATGTAACATGAAAGTATATAATAAGTAATGTCGAGCCCATATGTGTTAGATAACCTATTGGATTGGTTGACAAGTCAACTAGGGTTTAAGTAGTTGCTAGATATTAGTATCTTGTACATGCGAGTACGACAGCTATTAGGTCCATTTGGGCCACCGCAATTACACATATTGTACATTATTGTCTTTTATAGTATATGTTGGCATGACATGATATTTCATGCAGGTGCAACCGTCAGTAGACCGTCAAAACCACTGTATATATATCTATATGGGTGCAGCTCCCATGGATGTTTGTTAAGATCACTGTACATTTAGTGATAAACAATTATTGTATTACAATAGCTATCAAGTCTAAAATATAGGCCACTACACACCATGATTCCGATGTCTAGTATTAGGATTAATGTTTATCAGATATGGGCTACTAAACTCAAATATAAAGAAACTAAAATTACAAGATTTATACAATGGACTTAGGAATTTAAATACCTAAAATGGATTAACATATAACATGATTTGAACATAATAGTGAATCAGGCATATAAAGGAAATGAATGTACATCATAATGTGTGCGCAAATGGTGTGACATGTTTACTTGATAATATATGGTAAGTATACATTTATGTGCATGCATGTGTGAGTATATTTTATTGAATACACCACTAAGCTTTATGCTTAATGCATCATGTTTTTTGATGTGTGGGTTTTAGACAGCTAGCATCAAGTGGCCTCAATAGCAACAGTGCAGTGAAGTTCAAGGAAGACCTTATCAATTATTTTGGTATATTTTTGTTACAGTGTGATGTAATAACTGTAATAGTTGGCACTCATATGTAAGCATATTAGGACTAGAGTTTAATGTTATAGTATGTCAGATGTAAACATATTACATAGGTTATGTTGTTAGGATATGTTTGTTTATGGATGAGACTGCATGATATGATGTGTTTGCTTGAGTTATTAATTTAAGATGAGGACCAGAAGGGTCTAGGTAGCTGAGAATTATTGGAATATTATAAAAGTACTATTTTATGCAGGTTTTATTTTGGGACATGTTACAATGCAGTCGTTATGCTACTAAAATTTTATTGGATGAGATAGTTTATACAACATGTGTATCTTCTACATGATAAGGGTTTTAAGAAGCTAATGGTATTGAGGATACAAGTTAGTTTTCATGTCATCTCTTATTTAGACTAGTATTGATTTAGGTAAATGGTGTCATAATATGGCATCCCTTATTCAGATCCTTCTACCAAGTCGAGCGAGGGGAGTTACATTCTAGTTGCATTTCACTGCATATGAGTGCCATAAGGTTGATATGTCCATACATCACACAAAACTGCACTACTTAAGGCTGGTGTTTATTTTATATTATAGATAAAAAATGAGTGATCCAAGTGTTCTAGTTAGTGAAAAAGAAGAGATACAAAGTTATGCCCAACCAATAGTCAATGAACCAACACAAGCAAAAGTTTCCCTACCTAGTGATGCAGTATAATTTGCATTTGCTTAGTCTGCATAAGTACCACCACCATGGATGTAATATATGGCTAATTTATTTTAGCTAACTATGGCCACAACTATTCCACAACCACCACCACTAGATCCATAACCATTAGTATAGCAATAACAATCATAGGCTCTCCAAAAGACTTATCTTGAACATGTTAAAATGATAGGAGCCATTAATTTTGACGGAGCAAATGTAGATGATATAGACAAGGCTAAATACGAGTTGGAAATAATAGAGAGGATTCTAGAGCAATTAAAGTGCACTCCATAAGAGTGTTTGATCTGTGTAGTATCATTATTGCAAGTAGATGCATACTTATGGTAAAGAATAGTCTTAGAACATAAAAAAATCGAACCTATAACTTGGGATTTTTTCTTGAAGGAGTTTAAAAAGAGATATATCACGCATACTTATGTTAAGAAGAAAAGACAAAAATTTCTCGATGTGAAGTAGAATGGGAGATTGATTATTGAATATGAGAAAGAGTTCTCTAGATTGAGTAGATATGCTAGTGAGATAATTCCTACAGAACTAGATAAATGCAGGAGATTTGAGAAAGGATTAGATATTTAGATTACATTACAGATAACTATAAACAAGATTAATGCCTTTGCTAAGTTATTTACAGGGGCTTATGCACTGGAGGATATATTGAAAGAACGTAAAGTAAATTTATAAAAGAAGAGATCATTCCCTGTAGATAGACAAGCTCAGCTTTAGAGGCAAGCAAGAGATAGAGAGAGAATCCTATTGCATAATCATCTCAAAGACCACTTTAAAAATAAAGACCTAGGCAAAGAGGATAATTTAGATAGTATTAATAGAGACCAGCTACTAATGCACCATTTTTAATAGGTAGGAGCATAAATCCTACTTGTCAAACATATGGTAAGAAATATGGTGAAGTATGTTGGAGGAATAGTCCCGGAGTATGTTATAGATGCAGAGCTAAATGGTATTTTAAAAGGGATTGCCTGAAGTGGATAGGTGAGTCTACCTAGTATCAAGCATCATCACCAACCCCAACTAGGAGTTAAAGAGATATTAGAGAGGATAGACTTAGTGGCAATCAAAGGCCTAAACAGGAGTTTAGTACAGGGACAAAGGCTTGAGCTCTAGTGAGGTAGTATGCAATTAGAGCTCATGAGGATACACACTCTCTAGATGTTATTACTGGTATATTCTATTTCTTTGATTTACCTATTTTGGTATTAATTGATCCAGGATCTATGCATTCTTATGTATTTACTACTTTGGCATGAGAGAGATGGTTAGAATTAGAACCTTTAGATGTAGAAAACAAGGTCAGTAATCTGATAAGACAACATGTCACTATTGATAGAATATGCAAGGATTGTCTATTGACTATCCAAAGATAAACCTTTCTTGCCTATCATATTGAATTACCTTTCAATGAATTTGATGTTATGATAGGAATGGATTGGCTGTCAAGACAACATGCTACGATAGATTGTAGGTAGAAGAGGCTTACTCTTTAAATAACAGATGGTGATGAAATCATAGTAGTAGGTGAGAGAAAATAGATTTTCTCTAATGTTAATTCTATAGTAATAGTAAAATGTATGATTCAAAATGGGTGTCAAGAATACCAAGCACATGTGGTTGATATAGAAGAGGCAGAACCAGACATTAACTAGATATTGATGGTAGTAGAGTTCTCTAATATTTTTCCATATGAGTTGCTAAGATTACCACTAGAGTGAGAGCTTGAATTTTTTATTGAAGTATATCTAGGCATTGCCCCAATCTCAATAGCCCCTTATAGAATTGCTCCTACTTAACTAAAAGAATTAAAGGTGTAGTTATAAGAGCTATTTGATAAAGGGTTTATTATACCAAGTGTTTCACCATGGGGTGCACCAATGCTTTTTGTTAAAAAGAAGGATAAGTCCTTGAGACTTTATGTTGATTATAGGTAGTTAAATAAAGATACAATCAAGAATAAATATTCACTACCTAGGATCGATGATTTGTTTGATCAGCTCAGAGGAGCAGTTGCATTTTCAAAGATTGACTTAAGATCTAGGTATTATTAGCTTCAGATAATAGAATCTGATGTGCCTAAAATAGCTTTTCGGACCAAATATAGACATTATGAACTTTTAATGATGCCTTTTGGGTTGACTAATACTCTAGTAGGATTATTTGGACCAGTTTGTTATGGTGTCCATTAATGATATTCTAATGTACTCTAAGACCAGAATGATCATGAATAACATCTTAGGCTGGTGCTATAGATCTTAAGAGAGAATTAACTCTTTGTTAAATAGGGCAAGTGTGAGTTTTAGTTGGATGACATTGCATTCTTGGGATACATTGCCTTAGCTAAAGGAATCAAGGCAGATCAAAGTAAGATCAAGTCCATATTGGAATGAAAACCTCCAAGAAATGTGATAGAGATTATAAGTTTCTTAGGATTAGCTAGATACTACAAAAGATTTATGAAAGATTTTTCATTGATTGCAGCTCCAATGACTCGATTATTGAGAAAAGATGCGACATTTGAGTGGAGTGGTAAATGTCAGAAGAGTTTTGACAAGTTGAAGGCCATATTGATAGAAGTCCCTATTCTTACATTACTAGAGTTAAGGAAGCACTTTGTTGTTTATGGTGATGCTTCCTATAATGGACTAAGGTGTGTGTTAATGTAGGATGGTAAAGTAGTGGCTTATGCATCTACTCAGTTAAAGCCTTATAAAAAGAATTATCCAACTCATGATTTGGAATTAGCTACCACTATTTTTGCTTTAAATATATGAGACATCATCTTTATGGTGAGAAGTGTTACATATACAAGAACCACAAGAGCTTAAAATACCTTCTTACATAGAAAGAGTTAAACTTGAGACAATAGAGGTGGATGAAATTAATTAAAGACTATAATTGGGTAATTGATTACCATCTAGGAAATGCAAAAGTAGTAGCAGATGCATTGAGTTAGAGATTTCTATGTGCCTTAAAAGCAATGAATGATTAATTGTAGAGTCTAAAAGATGAAGCTTTGTTAGTAGAATTACAAGTAAAACCCAGTTAGGCTCAATAGGTGAAAGAGCCTTAGAAGGATGATTATCAACTCATACATATAATGAGTTTGATTAAAGAGGGGAAGCTTACTGATTATGAAATAAAAGTAGATGACTATTTGTGTTACCATGATAGGCTGTGTGTGCCTAATGTGGAAGGCATTAAGCAACTGATTTTCTAGGAAGCTCATACTCCACCTTATGCCATACATCCCGAGAGCATAAAAATGTATCTTGATTTGAAGCCATATTATTAGTGGTCTGGAATAAAGAAGGAAGCAGCTGATTATGTTTCCAGATGTCTTACTTATTAACAAGTAAAGACAGGCCAACAAGTTCCTTCTAGATTGCTATAACCTATAGCAATACTAGAGTGGAAATAAGAGAGAGTAACTATGGATTTTATGGTTAGATTACCTAATACTAGGAGCAAATGTGATGCAGTGTGGGTTATTATGGATAAGTTGATAAAAAGAACACATTTTATTCCGGTCAGGATGGATTATTCATTAAAGAAATTTGCTCAGCTATACATTAATGAGATTGTAAGGCTGCATGGACTCCTAACATCTACCATATCAGATAGAGACCTAAGGTTTGCATCAAAATTTTGGAAAAAGTTAGATAATGCTTTAGGTACACGGCTTACATTTAGTATTACTTTCCACCCACAGATAAATGGTCAATTAGAGTGGGTCATCTAAGTGCTTAAAGATATGTTAAGAAGTTATGCTATTGATTTGAAAGGTATTTAAGATCAGTGTTTATCTTTAGTAGAATTTGTATATAATAATAGTCATCAAGTAAGTTTGGTAATGGCACCGTATAAAGCCCTATATGGGAGAAAGTGTAGAACTCCATTGTGTTGGAGTGAAGTGGGTGGAAAAAAACTAATGGGACCAAATTTGATAAAAGATGCAGAAGAGAAGGTCAAGGTTATCAGAGATCAATTGAATGCAGCATCAGACAAGTAAAAATCATATGCAAATTTGAAAAAAAGATCAATTGAATATAAAGTTAAAGATAAAGTTTTTCTTAAAGTGTTGCCTTGGAAGAAAGTGTTAAGATTTGGTAAGAAAGGCAAGTTGAGTCCAAGATTCGTTAGTCCATACAAGATAATGGAACATGTGGGACCAATGGCATATCGATTAGCATTGCCACCAGAGTTGCAATAGATTCATGATATTTTTCATATCTCTATGCTAAAGTGATATAGGTCAAACCCTACTCATATGATAGCAGCAGAGGAGGTGGAAATTCAACCAGATCCCTCATATGAAGAATAGCCAGTATGGATTTTGGCATGTGAAGTAAATGAGTTATGAAATAAAATAATACCATTAGTGATGCTATAGAGACAACATAACATACAAGAAGCCACCTAGGAATGTGAGTAGAAAATGAAAGAGTAGTATCCATATCTATTTGAACCAAGTAAATTTCGAGGATATAATTTCTTAAAAGGCAAAAATTTGTAACACCCTTAATCTAAGCCTTGTAAAGAGTTATGTATTGGGATATTAAGAAGCTAGCCTACTAAGTTGACCTAGATAGGGGGTACTAGACATTAAACTTTAAGAGGTAAAATGAGGCCCAAAAGAAAAGAATTAAAAATTTAGATAAAACTAGAGAATTATTTTACATTGAGATCAACTGGAATATTGCCTTAGTTTTGGTTCTGATATAAGAAGGTTAGGATATGCTTAGACTGACTTGAAAATATCATACCTTGAATGTCAAAAATTTTAATGAGTACAAAGGTGAAGGAATTATAATTTTCTAACATCGATAGATATTTTTACTAAATTTCTTGTTTACGCGATTGAAAAATTTAGTGTATTTACTTGTTCTTTTTGGCAGGAGCTTCAAAGAGGCCCTTAATTATTAAATTTCCTAATTTTTGGTGTCTAAAGAAGTATTTTTGGTGATCATACCCATTAGGAATAATTTTACAAAGATTAAAATAAAAACAAGGAAAAATGTGCACCATTGGATCGGATTTAATTAAATTGTGACCGTTGGTGCAATTAATATATAAAGGGTAGGCTTACATGGTTTTACCACATAAGATCATCAATCAACTTCCTCCTCCCACCAAGAAGCCAATGCCATTACACCTTGATACTCCCTCCCCTTTTTTTTCTGCAAACACACCAAAAATCAACCCAAAACCTCTAAATATTATACTTAAAATGCTCTTCGTCTCATTCAGTTTCTTATTCTCTTGATTCTTTCTTAGGAAAACCTTTATTTTAATGGAAACGAAGAGAATTTCAGTTAGATTTTTGAATGATCAAAAGCTAAGGTAAGCATAATTTTAGGGTTCTATTATTTTTCTATGAAGTTATGAGTGCCCGAAAATATGGTACATTTCTTTATTTTCAGTTTTTGACTCGTGTATAATTTTCTTTGAATTTTTCTAACTATATGCCTATTATGGAACTTAGAGAAAGAAGGATAAGGACATTCCAAAGGCAAAGGGAGATAGTAAAGTGACATTTGAGACTCTAATTAATAGCTCTATAAGTTTATTTAGTAAAATATGTGAACACAATTCATGTTTATGCAATTTTACCTTAGAAAACCATTATGGAAGAGTTAGTTTTAGTGGTTTAAGATGTTGTAATTTTAGTTTGATAGAATTATGATGTTTAGAATATGTTAATTAAGTGATGATAATGGTTTAAAGTGCATTAAATTAATATATGTTTATGATATACACTTGGTAGTGTAATATGGAATAAAAAATGCAAAATCATAATTTTGGACATTATGTGTTATTAAGGTGTAAAAGTGATATATTTGCATAAATAATCAACTTAAATTAATATTTGATGATTAAAGAGGTATTATAATTGTATTATGTTACATTATGGATATGTATGTGTGTTATGCATAATGTAAGCTAATGTGTGATACATTCGAGTTATAATGTGGCATAAGTGCAATGCTTGTAAAAATAAATTGTCAATTATCATTGTCATATGAAAAGTTTGTATGAACATAATGGTGACAATTAAGTAATGGAAAGATATTATTATGGTAAATAGATAAGTGAAATGAACATGTGGCATGAATTTGTATAATGAGTAATGTCGAGCCCATTTGTGTTAGACGACCTACTAGATAGGTTGACCGGTCAACTAGGGTTTAAGCAATTACTAGATATTGGTATCTTATTCATATGGGTGCAACCACTGTTAGGTTTATTTGGGCCATCAAACATACACAGATTGTACATTAATATGTTTTATAGTATATGTTGGCATGCCATGATATTTCATACAAGTGCAGCTGCCGGCAGGTTCATCAGAACCACTACACATATATATCTATGTAGGTGTAGCCACCGTCAAGGTTCGTTAAGATCAATACATAGTTAGTGATAACAATTATGCTGGTACAATAGCCGTCAGGTCCAAAATGTGGTCCATTGTACACTATGATCCTAATGTCCAGTATTAGGATTCATGTTTGTCATATATGGGCTAGTCAACTTGAATATAAAGAAAGTGTAATTACAAGCTTTATAAAATGGACTTATGAATTTATATACCTAAAATGGATTAACATATAACATTATTTGAACATGATTGTGAATCAGGCATATAAAGGAAATGAATTTACATCATAATGTGTGTTCAAATGGTGTGACATGCTTGCATGATAATATATAATAAGTATACATTTGTGTGCATACGTGTGTGAGCATATTTTATCAATACTCCAGTAAGCTTTATACTTAGTGTGTCGTGTTTTTGATGCATATGTTATAGATAGCTAGCATCAGACAACCTTAATAGCATCAGTGTACTGCAGTTCAAGGAAGACCTTATCAAGTATTTTTATATATTTTTTGTTGTAGTATGATGTAATAACTTTAATAGTTGGCACTCTTATGTAAGCATATTAGGAATAAAGTTTAATGTTATAGTATGTGGGATGTAAACATTTTACACAGGTTATGTTGTTATGATATGTTTGTGTATGGATGAGAATGCATGATATGATGTGTTTGCTTGAGATGTTAATTTGAGATGAGGACTAAAAAGGTCTAGGTAGTTGAGAATGGTTGGAATATAATAAAAGTGCTATTTTAAGCATATTTTATTTTGGGACATGTTACACTACAGCCATTATGTTGTTGGAATTTTATTGGATGAGATAGTTTATATAACATGTGTATCTTTCATATATTAAGAGTTTTAAGATAATAATGGTCTTGAGGATACAAGTTGGTTTTCATGTCATCTCTTATTCGGATTAGTAATAATTCAAGTAAGTGGTGTCACAATGTGGCATCCCTTATTTGGATCTACCTACAGGGTTGAGTGAGTGGTGTTATAGAAATTCAATCATACAGAATTATCATTTTAGCATTTACATACGATACTAGTATAAAAGAACATCCAACTATACTTACTACCAGTACTAATTAATTTGACTTAGATTATTTATTACCTTATTTTACCACAACTTAAGTTATAACATAGTTTTAATATGATTAATGATGTTTCAAATCCATACTCGAGATACTACTTTTCGAACACTAGATATCGAGATCAAAGCTTATGCAAGGGCTTGCAATTTGTACATCGACCTGTATCAATCATAACATAACTTTTCATGATCATTATAAATGTGCTGGGGTTCAATTCCTAAATCATGATGGTTGTACCAATTTATATAAGCTATATAGAGGCATACATTTTAGACCTCGATGGTTGCACTTGTTAGAAAATAACATATCATGATCAAACATGCAGTGGCCCTCTTGGACCTCTTGGTGGCTACACCCACTCTTATATCTCATCAAATAAATCATAAAACCATAAAATGTGTAAGGGTTCCTCAAATTGGAACCTCGATGGCTGCACCCATCATAAAAGGGGACACTTATTATCCTAGTAGTTATTACTCCTTAAATGACCGATCAACCTTTCTAGTAGGTGGTCTAGCTAATATATGGCATAAATTTTTTAGTTAATTATTTATTCATGTCTAGTATTTTTTTTTTCATTTTACGCCTTTATATTACCATTTCAATCAAGTTACAAGGATTCATTCAATGCCATATTTTCTTATTCTTGTGTTTTTAATTATTCATTCTCATTTCATTCACTATTTCATATTTCATCCAACAAATCATCATATATATGATGTTATTTAGTTGTAGCATTAACATTACTTAATTTCCTCAGTCAATACACCCCTTGGCCATACATATTTATGAACAATATAATACAATTTTTAACATGGCAATTTCTCCACTCATTTGGGATTTTATTTCATATTACATATCATCACATCATGTTGATACAATGCAAACCCTTACAACATACCACTTAAGAACAAAGCATTTTTCCATATTAATGCCATTTCTTTTAGTTTCTCAATTAAATGAAACTTAGCACATCTAAGCTTGAATAAAGGTATATAAATTACACTCAAACTCAATTACATCCACTCACCCATATAAAGTGAATCATATGGCCATCGCATCAAGCATGCATATGACACATTTATTATTAATTCCTCAGCTTAATTATATTCATAAGATACAATTAAGGCCATTTACACAATAATACCCTTTAACCTCACTTATACTTATACACACACCCTTAGAATAACTATTCACCATTAAGCACCCACATACATGCACTTTATTTCTCACTCTTTTCTCAGGACATATATGTTTATACCACCCTAATTACCTTTCTCTTGTATTATTTACATATAGATACACACATATACATTTAATTCTAATATTCCACACAAATGCACACATATTTTATGTGAACAAATAAATGGAATTTAATATATCCTTCATAAAATTCACTTGCAAACAATTTCAAGGCACTTCAAAATCACTACTCAAGCCTAGTTTTTCCCTTTCTCCATCAATTCCTTCTCTTTTTCTACAAACACAATGGTTTTCATGTCAGAGAAATCCCAAAGAATTTCTTATTAATTCAAAACTTAAAATTAAACCTTGTATCATCTATAAGGCATCAAATACTACCTTAGAAAAATAAGAAACTAAAAAAAAAAAAGAAAACTTAAACACCCTTTTAGCACTATTCACCAAGAGAGGATTCCTTCCAAATTAGACTTGTTTATTATTTTTTCTCTTTAGAATAAGCATAAAAAGGTGATAAAGGTTAATTTAAAATAATTTGTTGGTAAATAAATTGTTATTTTGTCAGATGCAAGAAAAAGAAGAAAGGGTGAGGGTGTTAGCCATATGAGGGGGAAAAGGTGATGATGAAGCTTTTTTTGAATTTATTAGGATTTTTACTTATGTAGGGGAATTACTGGCTAAATTAGGCTCATAAGGTAATCTAAGGGTTATTGTTAATTATAACATAAAAACTCTCTTCAAAATAAACTTAAAGAGTTACATGCATTATTTTAATTATTTTTTATTACCATTAATTAGGAAAAAATGTATTGTAAATGCCTCACAAAAATTTGTAATTTGTTTTCGAGAATAACTACTTATTTTTAGCCATTATTTCATCAATTAATTCCACTTAATTGCTTCCTACTATTAAAAAATTCCAAACTCAGTGCCATTGCATAGTTAGAATTTTTGACAATTAAGTCGTGCTATTTTCATATTATTTTGAGCACTTTTTAAATATTAAAGCCACTCAGGTTTAACTAGGTCACCATTCTCAAGGTACTGCAAGGAAAACTTTACTCGCTTTTTTAACAACTTAAATGACTTCAATTTAATCCCACAAATTACCAATAATTATGTTATAATGAATACTTTTAACACCCTAAAATCTTGATGTGTTAATAGTACTTTTTGAGATATGGATAGTGTCACCAAAGATCTAGGGTCACACTAATGTTATGGAGTGAAAGTACAACCATACAATTTTGTATATTAACCTTTGGATGGGTTAATACATAATTTAGAATTTTTGTGAAATCCCTTAATATGTAGCATTAGCCCACTAGTGACTTAATATTGAAAAAGTCTTATTTAATAGTTTTACAAATTAGCCCACTTGTGGGATAATGTGTAAAAGTTTATTATTTCTATTTTTGTCTGTATCAACCCATAAAAATATTAAAGGCATATGTTAAAATATTTTTGAGAAAATGATGAAATTAAAATGAAGTCCCTAAGCTGGTTAAAAAGCCAAAATTTAAGGGAAGGAATATGGTAAAGAAGGTTATGTCAA
>CANXYI010390938.1:0-17292 GCA_948208565.1 Hura crepitans | reverse complement strand
GACACACTGAGTATAACACTCAGTAGTGGAATAATTCAAATATATTATGTCAAATCACACAGGCAAGCAACATGTTATGTTCCACACACAGCACGTTATCCTCACTACCCTATGTTCATTCATTTAAGTCAACTTACTTATCTAATTACTCCTTTTACAGGCCCATACTAGACAGACTACACTTAAAGACACTGGACAGTGGGATGCGTCCTATACAGTGGCCCACTTTTAGGGCCTAGGTAGCTGCACCTACCTCACCTAATAGTCGAGACCCATCCTTAGGCCACTCCTAATATCAGACTAGTAGATAGCAGGGACCCATTCGTAGACCACTCCTAATATTTGTGAATCATAGCAACTAACGATACACATGGTGGATAGTATGGACCCATCAATAGACCACTCCCAATATTCACAAATACATCAATAACCGTACAAGGTACATCACATAATCTCAGTGGCTGCACCTGCCATAAACAACACAGGGCAATGGGCCCTAAGAGGACCAACTACCTAGCAGCTGCTTTATCCCCTAGTTGACCAATCAACCCATCCAGGGGGTGTCTAACTGATGGGTCATTAACTATTTTAGACTATATTTATTAGTATTTTACCCTTAGGTTATTTTTCTAGACCTATTCCACATAATTAATTACAAATTTATCACTGTCGCAAATTTTACTATTCATTTGGTCAGTTTCCACAACTGACACTATTCATTGTTCATTTTCTCATTTTGTGCCTTTCATTTCTCATATTATTTGAGTCTCAATTCCAAGGTTTCTCAACACCAATATTCTTACACTAAGTCCCCATTATAACATATACTAATTTGTCAAGTTTCTAATCACTTATTCACATCTAATTAAAGTATATTTTTAAGTCACCCAACAAGCCATTTTTTTAGGTCATTTTGCATGCACTTTCTAACTCTAATCTACACCTCAATTTCTCACCCAATGTGTCATTCACATAAACATACACAACACACACATTCACACATACCATTCAGCCATTACTAGGGCACACACCTACACATGAATTTCATTCCAACTTAATCTATACATCTCATTATTTTAAGGCCAATTACCTAATTATAATGCAACTTTACCAAATTTATATACACACACCCATAATGCCACACTTCCATACAAGGTTACATGCAAAAAAATTAACATACAAGTTAGGCATAATACATTTGAGTTATTCCACATACCTAGGGTGTGTGTACACCCCTTCCTCCACCACTTTGAGCTTGATTTGGAGGGTTTCTCTCACTTGCCTTCTCAAACCCTAAACATAAGCAATTTTAACTTAGAAAAATTCTCAAAAATTAACCATAACTCCAAATGGAATTCTAAAACCATAGGGATTCTTAGAATTCCCTAAACTACCTATACCAAAAATAAAAAAAAAATGGGATTTAGGGTCATTTACCTACTTTGGGCACTATTCACCTAAGTGTAAAAACTTCCCAATTTGGACTCCTTTCTTCAAATTGATGGTGGAATTGACACCTAAGATAGATGGAGGCTTTAATTTTAGGTGTTTTTCATGAGATTTAAGTGGAGAGGAGAGAGAAAAGCTTGCCAAAAATGGAGAAATGGTGGCTAATGGCATCGACTTAGTGGCTTTCTTGAGGTTGATTGTGGTTTGGTTACATGTGTGGTGCACACATGTGAAATCTATTATGAGTGAGGGGTTGGACCCATTGGATTGGGCCAAATGGCCACCAAACCAATCTTTAGCACTTTATGTCACTTTTTAGTTCAAAAATTCATAAAATATTCTATAGGTCTCCAAAAATTCCCATTCACTTTTAAAATTCCTCAATTAATGGGACTAGGGTTCATGTAAAATTTTAGGTCAAAAGTCAACCATTGACTTTTTGGCACTATTCACGACTAGAATAAAATATCTATTGACCTCAGAAAATTCTAATTCCTCCTCCATTATAGGTAAGATATTTTCGAGACCATCTGGGCACATCCTACGGCTATCCTAGCTTGACCTCATTTTATCTCTGTAAATAGTAGTTCTTGACCTAAAATGAATTATTAGTTCTGCTAAAATTTTTAATTCATTTGTTTTCCCTATTTTTAGGCTCGTCAAAGTTTTATGACCAATATGCTAGTCATTGGACTCAAAATGACGACCTGCACCGTAGGGAACATCACTCGAGCCTAAACGATACTATTCATAAGACTTTGACTGTCGGGCATTACAATGCATCTTTAATTCTTATTTTAATCTTTAGTTCATTCCCTCATCTTTCTTATGTCATTTCATAAGTATGCATAATGATAAATTAGGGGATAATTATTATTCTTATTTAAGTTCCCTTAATTTATTATTCTTATTTAAGCTCCCTTAATTTCATCTCATCCTTTCATTTATTATCATTAGATATGTAGAGGATGCAATTTTGCTCTTCATGTGTTTGTTTACTTTTTGTCATACGTAATGTTTATAAGTATTCATGTTTCAAGTCTTTTAATTTATCCTAAAATATCCCTTGTATGGAAATTTTGATCTTTATTACCTCTCATGCTACGTTTGAAATTGTATAGCATGTGACACTTAACATATCTTCCATGCAGTATAGTTTCTTTGAATACTTCCTAAATTTATTCACATGTATGTTTAAAACCCTCATTTACTTCTCCTTGAAATTTTTATCTTTCCTTCCTTTATGTTTCCCTCTATATTGACTAAATTTTTCTTAGATATATTCATCCATATTCTTTTAGTGTTTCGATATTTAATTATTCAATTATATCTTTAATGTGTATTTAATAAGCCTATGCCATTGATGCCATGTTTAGACAGAAAACATTTGTAGTAATGTGTAGCTATAATGTTAATCACATCATTTATCCTTCATGAATTATTTTGATACTTTTTTTTCATAATATCCAATTTAAAAACTATTAACTCATTTCTTGTATATTAATCATATAATAACTTCGGCATTTCATGATTTAGCCTATATTTAGTAGACAGACTCTCAACATTAGATATCAGGATCCAAACTTGTGCAAGGGCCTATATTATAGACCTCAGTAGCTGCACCTACCTATATCCATTCGATAGTAAGGATCAGCTCTAATGAACCTCCCAATACTAGAATGGTAGGGATCAGTCCTATTAGACCTCCCAACAAAAGGGATAATGGGTATCAGCCCTGGTAGACCTCCCAATGTCCTGACATTAGTGGATAGTAAGGATCAACCCATGTAGACCTCCCAATATCCAAAGTAATACAAGTAGCAGGGTTCAACTCATATGGACCTCCAAATACCTAGGGTGTACAGGGTTCACATCCAGAACCTCAGCTGTTGCACCCACCATACCAGACAATCAGGCGATGATCCACATGGACTAAAGCCACTAGCAGTTGCTAACTCCCTAGTTGACCGGTCAACCTACTCATATGGGCTATTCTTAATTATCATTACATTTCATTTTTTATTCATTTCCAAGCCATTCCGATGTCATAAAAAATTGAATCATATTCATAATAAACATCAACATCATTCTTCATTTAGATAAGTATACAAATATAACTCTCATGATTTATCATTATAGCATATTTCCTATCTCAATCATTCTTAAGTATATTAATGCTCTAGTTTTACTCGTAGCCATATTCTTCATCACTTGCATAATTATTATATCCTGTTACTTACATTCTAAAAGGGGGAGTTTCTTTGTTCACTTAATTACACATAAATCTTTTAAATTAATTTTCTTAAATTACCCTTTTTGTAGTGTATCATTACCTTTTTCTTAAGTATATATTGTTAGTCTAATCTATTGTTTCATATATAAATCTTTAATATATTTCTAATGTCCTCAATTCTTTCTTTCTTTATAAATTATTCTTTAGTTCTTATTGGTTAATGACATAAACTTTATCTTGACTCCATTTCTTAAGTATAATTTCTTTAATTCTTATGATTATCTCTTTATCAGTGCTATTATTATTTCATCAATTCCTTATTCATTTATACAGACACATGTGTCTTCTATTTTCTTTCATTTTCACATTTAATCTAGTTCAATTTATTAAATTATAATTTCTTACTTGTGCATTTTTATTTACCCTTCAAGGCTCTCTTAAATATTTAATCACTTAATTTAAAATCCTTAATTCATTAATTATGTGTCTATTTAATTATCCTTCTTATTATACTTACTTAATTAATTCATGAAAATTTCTTTTTATTGATATAATAATTATAAAATTCCCAAACATACATGTATCTTATTTTTTTCCTTTATTTCTAAGGTTTATATCATAATAATACATTTCTTCTTTTTATTCCTCATATTTAATTTCTTTTACTTAGATGTACTTTTATGCTTGTTTGCATGTTTACTTTAACTTATCTACCATATGTCAATTAAACTATGTAATTTATTTCACACAATCCTATAATTCTTATTATTACCTTCCTCTCATATATGTCTTTAATTCCTCAATTACATGTGTGTATTTAATTCTATTATCAACTCATTTAATCTTTTATTCTTTTATACAACTACATATTATGTTTTTCTTTTTTTTTTTTCCTTTCTAGTCAATTAAACCATCTCATTAGGCTTATTATTCTCTTTAATTATACATACTTTAATTCAATTATCTATTTATCCATTTATACATATTTATCCATCATATTCAAACTTATACATATATATTCAAATTTTCTAAAATTCTAAGCCATAAATATTTATTGACCTATTTTATTTTCCTACATGTCTACATTTACAATTTGTTACACTATGTATTTAATTAACTATAAAATATTCTTGTTCCCTTAATACGTATGTTTCGGCTATATTAAGTTTTTCATCCTACCTATATTGTTTCATCATTTTAACTATTTTGACATTGTTCCTTTGAATCCTAATTATGTCTATTAACATTAATCCTACTTTAATAATTGATACAAGCTAAAACCACAACTTTCATAATACATTTAACACCTAAAAATTCCATGAATATATATATACTCATACTAAATTAGTTTTTCTTCTCCTTTTTCCTTGTTCTTCTCATGTCTTAAAATCCTAACATAAGCTTAATAACATTCCATCCATACATTTCATTCATCTAACATAACATAATAACACTATAATTCATATAAACGTTAAGCATACATTAACTTTAATTTTAATGCACATACCTTGTATACAAGCTTTCCTCCATGTAATATTCATCCTATTCTTTTCAATTTCTCTTCCATTACTCTTTTCCACCATTAAATCCTCAAACTTCCATAGCCATTCCCTCATATAAAAATTATAAAAAAATATTATAATACATAAAACCTCAACATTTAATTTCATAAATCTATTTCTACACCTCAAATAACTTTATAAAAATCACTTGGTTTGAGATCAACTTACCTAATTTTGAGTGGCCAAAAACACCCATCTTTCATCTCTTTCCATCCACTAAAATTCATCTCTTTTTAACTAGTTTAGAGGGGTTAAGGTGTTAGGCTAAAAGAGTGACCTCTTTTGTTTATCATTTAGTGATTGTTTGGTAAAATGAAGGTGTAAAAATGGTGGAGCAAAGGAAAAAAGAATTTCAGCCATGGGAGGGGAGGAGAGACATATAGGAGCTAGAAATAAATGAATATTTAATTATTATTTACATATTTATATGGTAAATGGATGGTTGGGATTAAAAGATGGCATGTACACATGGAAGGCTAGATTTATTCTAAGTGTATATTCTTTAAAAATATCATTTAATCATTTAACACCTTATTATTCCATTATTTCCACTTGGATGGCCAAGATTTATCATGATACTATTTAATCTAATGGCAAAAAATGCTCCTCACACCATTATTTCTCATTTTTTCCTTAAATCTACACATTTAATTGAATTTATTTTCTAAAATACTCTTCCAATAGCTCCTATGTTTAGAAAATTCTAATACTATGATTTTTTGGATAAATTAGAATTTTTAACCATTAAGATGTGGCACTTTCAAAATTTTCTGTTCACATTTCTTAATTTTTCCATTCAGCTCTAAGCAATTTACTCTTTACCATAGACCATAAATTCAGATTTTGTTTTTTGCTTTTAATCTCATATATGACCTCAAATGCTTCTAAAATTTCACCATAATGTATCTTATAATTAATATTAATTTTTTGTTAAATTAGCTCCATTTGGCCCAAGGGCACTATTCATAGCTCAAGTGGCATTATTCATTAGGGCCTGCTCCCAAACCTCACTTTTCTTGCATTTTCCTATCATTACTATGCCACATGTAACTTCATTATTACTCCCATATGTCTTTCTCTTCTTTTTGACCATGAATAGTGAATTTTCCATCCTTTCGATCATTTTTCACTCTGTAGTTCACACCAACTGACTCTACATAATCCATACATCCATTTTATTCCCCACTTTTTCTTCTAATTTTATTTCTAACCTATTGAAAAATAGGACCAAAAGTTGGGGCGTGACATGGACAATTATTATGCTGTTGGAATCTTAGCACATTAATCCCAAATCTATAATAATATAAATATAATTAAATGAATTTTTTTTGTTTGAATCAACATAATAATCATGTAAATAAATAAGGAGAATAATAAAATGATTAAGTTAAAGATTGAGAAATGATATTAAGGTCTGTAACATCCTTCACTCAAACCCATGTATGGGTAAAGAGTTTTACATTTATTGGTAGCAGAAGGTTTAGGTGTCCCTAGGTACTAAAGATTGCATATGTGTGATATTTCTATGTGTGTGCATGCATGATATTGATTTATAATTACTAGAACACTTATATAATTCAACTCGCTTACAAAAAATGGGTAAGATAAGTACTTCTAACCTCAAAAAGAAATAGAGGTATGAGTTTAATGAGATGGAAATGTTTAATTCTTATCTAAAATAGGTAGTTTAAAGTTAGAAACATAAATATAGGAAAACTAGGGATAAAGATTTTTGTGAATCTAGGAAAGAAGACAAATCTTTGATTATCTAGAGGCTTAAAGCTTCCAGTGTATTTGTCATATTTTCCTCAATAAACAGAGTACTATTACATGACATTTGACATAAGGATTCAAGTTTATGAATTAATATTACATAAGTAGTATCATGATAGAATACATATACATATCACCAATATTGACATTATTTTACATGCATAAACAACAACATTCCTTCATGTACATAGATGCCCTGATAGAGTAGGAAAATTTGATAGAATACATGTATAAAGAATAAGATATAAATAGGAAGGAAGAAGTTATAAAAAGTCTAATAGATATTCGAAGATAGCAATATCGCCATTGAGTAAAAGAAAATATCAAGGTTATATTTCAAGGTCTTTGAAATAATTGAAAGGAACTATAAGGTGGTAGTGCAATGCCTATAAATTGAAGTTTCATGAATAGCACCTTTGAGGCTTAAACAGTGCTCTTGAAAAGTTGAGACACCTTTGTAAGGCAAAAAAGGTGGTGCACTAGTCATAAAACTTTGACGGGCTAGAAAACAAGGAAAATGAAATAGTTTAAAAATTTAGCAGAACCAATAATTCATTTTAGGCAGTAAACTAATAAGTAGTGGCCTTAAATGGCTTTATGTCAACAATAACTCAAGGTGTGCTTGGACAAACCAAAAAATAGCATACCTCAAAGGTTAAAAATTCCAATGGTGAAAGAATTTTAATTTTTTGAGGTCATTTCATAATTTTTTGAAATTTATTATTTTAACGAGTGAATAGTAACCATAGTTGCCATTGGAGTTTGGACTTAAAATTTTATGGGCCCCTTAATGAGCACAATCGAGGATTTTGGCACTAAAATGATTATTTTTGGAGGTCTAGAAAAATTACTATAAATTTTCAAATTTTAAAGAGAAATTGCATTATTTTGGCCATTGGATTGCCATGTGTCACTATCTAACCATACCACCCACTTAATATATATACCCTTACATGTTAAAGTGCCACATGTCTAAACAACCATCCTTAACCTCCTCCCCCACACACCATTACCGATGCCACCTCTCTTTTAGCCCTCTACCATTTTTTCTTTCTCTCTCCTTTAAATCACCACCAACCTTTATGAAATCACACCTCCACAACCTCTAAAACACACTACAAGTGACATAATAAAAAAAAAATTTGCTTAAATTAGAGAAATAATGATAGAGTGAATAGTGCTTAATTTGTGTGTAAGTGGACTTTTATTATTTTTTATTTTTATTTTAGGTAGTTGTAGTAATTCTAAGAAAAACAATGTTTATAAATTTTTGTTTGGAGTTATGTAGGATTTTATAGAATTTTTCAAAAAGCTAAGGTTACAAATGTAGGTTCAAGGAAAAGTGTTAAAGAAGGAAGGGAGCAAATGCCTTAAAGTGGTGAAAAAGGGTGTTTTGACACCCTAGGTATATGAATTTAGAATAATAGATGCATGCCATAATGTGTATTTGTGACACCCCCTACCGGATTCCTAAAGAAACTCGACAAGTGAACACTTCCCAACAGGTCACCATCTTAGTATTGCTCTAAGAGAAAACTCCATTATACGTTATTCTATAATTCTATCAAATATTACTTAGGTGTCCTATATACTCCTTAACCATGTTCATATATAGTCTGACAAACCCAGATAAAGCATATACCAATCCTTTATAAGTCACAAAAAATTAGGCAGCATAACAGCTATCCGGATAACATACTAAAATTTTTTTCACCTATTAAAATACTTTAATAAGCCATAAATCATAACATCTCCTTCTAGACCCTTCTAGTCTCCCAATTAAACATCAGTGAACACCAAACATCTATATCACATATCATCTTTCAACCACACAGGGCCTCAGGCCCATAGTTATCCAATATACACACAGTTTAAACAAATACCATAATAGATTATATACAACACTTTTAGGTTATATGTATAGACATAGTAGCTTCTAAGTATGCTAACCTAAAAACCTATAAGTTATTACATGAGTGCCACTACAAAAAAGAAAGAAACACAACTTTATTTACCCTTCAACTGCTGTATATCTACACTACATGATCATCGAGGTTGGCTTACTTATCCTTATTACTTATGCACCACAGCATAGGCATGCTAAATATAAAACTTAGTAACCAAATCTTAACCATTTAAAACATGTATTAATACACACATGCAATTAAAATTATCAGTCTAAGTTTAATGTGTGAACCCATACTACATGCTTAATGTTATGCAAGATGTATGCCATACTTTTTCCTAAAATTACCAAAATACCACTATAACTGTTCTAATTCAGTTTCTTTTCATGATTTATTCAATTACTCCATTATTCACTCAAGTGTATTATTTTAATTATTAAATAGGCCCCACTAGGTAGACTACACTTACAGACACTAGAATAAGAGGGAGCTAAAAGATGTGCAATGGCCCGCATTTTAGATATTGGCCACTGCACTGGCCTATAGCCTATTGGGATATGTTCATAAAAACCTCCCAAGGTAAAATGCTAAGTAGCTATGCATAGGGATCAATCCATAGACCTCCTAAGGGCACTAGACATATCGAAACAATTCCTCTATTGTCTGCCTAGCAAACTAGTGCAGTGGCCACTCGTTGGACATACGCCGTAACACTGATGTAGTCTAATACCAATCAACGAAATGAATTTCCTACCCTATAAACTAGTGTAGTGTCTCAATTATGAACCTTGGTAGCTGCATCGGCCTAGTCTAATGATTAGATAGTCTAGCAGCTACTAGTCTTTAAGTTGACTAGTTAACCCATCCATTAGATGTCTAGCTAATGGGCTATCTATCACCATTTTTAAGTTTATTTCTTTACTAATCATATTTTTATAATATTGTGAAGTGGAAAATAGATGGATAAAATTTTCTTCAAACAGTTAATTTTTGACTTGGACAGTTACAGGTCATTTTTAACCCTGCCGGGTAAAATCGAGTAAAATTTTCTGTCACTTTTTAACTCAAATCTGAAGGCATAATTACATGCATAGTAATTCTAGTCTAGCATATTATTTTGACTCAAAAATTCCCAGGTGAAGTTGTCATTTTAATTACAATACCAAAATCTTAATTTATGCGACAGTTATAGGTTATTTTTTGTTCTTGCGATAGCCATTATAAGCTTATTTCAAGTGCTTTTTCAGTTCCAGTTGTACCAATAGTTTTATAAGTCCATAGGCCTAATGCCAATATCAAATGAAAACATCCATATGCCATATAAATGGCCTATATGCCAACCCATAAAAACATTACAATGTAAATCATTTTTAAGTCCATTTTTATACCTAAATTCATCCTTTTTAAAGCCATTTTACATGCCATTCTAAGTCACTTTTAAGCTCATTTTCTAGTCCTTTTATCAAGCTTTAAACATGTCCCATTTGTTATACATTTCACATTACACTAATCATGTATATTAATCTAAACAATGCCATGTAATAAATGCCATAAATGTGATGCCAATATACATATACAAATGCCATTAACCATACCTCATTCTTATGCCACCTTACCTTATAAAGGTCTCAGCCATAAGTCCATTTTGCCTTAATCATGCTTTTATCCTAATGAAACACATTCATACCCATTTCGGCTTTACACAAACATGCCTAAATACATTATTCATGCCTTTACCATGCAACTTAGACTAATATAGCCTATAACATGCCTCAACCAAACTACCTACACACACATACAAGCCTAGTTTCACTAAGTTCATCACATACACCTTACATGCCATCAATTGGCAAGCTGAAAACTATCCATAAGCCATGTACACATGCCATTCACAAACCATACCATTGAAAGGAACTCTTAACCAACCATGGAACATATATATAACTACTTAATTTTACCTATCTATATATACATTCCAAGTATATTATGTGTT
Source organism: Hura crepitans (assembly GCA_948208565.1). Taxonomy (NCBI): domain Eukaryota; kingdom Viridiplantae; phylum Streptophyta; class Magnoliopsida; order Malpighiales; family Euphorbiaceae; genus Hura; species Hura crepitans. Next base: position 6,375 of record CANXYI010390938.1, on the reverse strand, counting down.
ATATACCTTGACTAACATGCCATAATACCATTGCAAGTTACACACACACATAATTTCCTACCTAAAGCTCTTGATAAGATGAAGAACTCACCCTTCCATGGATTCTCTTCATCCAAATATCATCCTAAGCATTCATTACACCATCATTAGCTTAATTATACACTTAGTTCATCAAATTACACCCATACACCACCTAATTTACCATTTCCATATAAGGTTCTTAATCATTTTTCATGGCGATTCAATTTCAAATTCTTTGAATGGATTAGATGTACTTGCCTCAATACCAAAGGATTTGAAATCCACTCTTTTAGCTTAAAGGAAATCATAAAATCCTCCCTTTAAGCTTTGCCTTCCATGCACGCCATTCCTTTTTAAAAAATCCACTAGAAAATCACACACTCACCAAAATCAAATTGCAATCATATGGATATTCTTAGAATCATCAAATCCCCTAGGAAATAAAATAAAAAGGGGTAGAACACTTACACACAGAAAAGTTGCTCTTTTGGTCCTCTTTTGTTGATAGCTTAAGCTTTCATGAATTTTCTTGAATCTAGCCACTTTTATGGCCTCCAAAACATTTACAAATTAATTCTTCACATGTTAAGATGATTTTTGGTGGCAATAGACTTAAGAAAAAGCTTATTGAAGGTGACAAAAATGGAGAATTTGTGCTGGAGTGGCATCTACTACAGCAAGGAGGAGAAAGAAGAATTTAGGTAGAGAGTGAGTGGGTTTGACCAAATGGCCATCCATGTCTTACCTTGGTCCTTTTATAATGGCTGAGGTGGCATGGGTGGGGCCCACATGGCACTTAACAACTCGAAAAAGCTCAGTTTAGATAGAAACTTTGGGAAATTTTTAAAAATCTCTTAGACCCCAAAAAATCATTATGTTTCTTTAAAAAAATCCTCGATTAACACTATTTAAGGGCTCATAAAATTTCACAACCAAATTCCATCAATAGAAAATTTTGCAAATGGCCTCAAAATCCAGATATTCTTTCACCAATAGACTTAGGGGAATTTTTAACCTTAAAGGTGTGACATTTTCATGTATGTCCAGGCACATCCCAAGTTATTCTTGAGCTGACTCTGTCTGAGCTCATGGCCCATTAGTTTATAGCCTAAAATTATTTATTAGTTCCACTAAATCTATAAATGATGTCAATTTCATCATTTTATGGCCCCTCAAAGTTTCATGACCAGTATTCTTGCCTCGAGCCTTGTAAAGGTGACCTGGCACTCCAAGAACACTTTTCGGCCTCAAAGGTATTATTCATAGAGCCTAGAGTTATGGGTGTTACAATTTTTCCCCTCTTAATAAATGTCATCCTTGAATTACCTATAGTAAAAAGATATGGATACTGGACCCTTATATGCTCTTCAAACTCCTAGGTAGCTTCTTCTACATTGTGATGTCTCAAAAGGACTTTAACCAAAGGAATAGTCTTATTCCTTAACTATTTCACTTCTCTAGCCAATATCTGTGTAGGATCTTCTTCAGAACTTATGTCTAGTTGCACCTCTACATCTGTTACTAGGACTATGTGGGAGGGATCCGATCTATATCACCTCAACATTAATACATGAAATACATCACATATTTGTGATAGTTTAGATGGCAATGCCAGTCTGTATGCCACAGGTACCACTCTATCAATAATCTCATATGGGCCAATGAATCTAGTGTTTAGCTTCCCCTTTTCCCCAAACCTAAATAACTTCTTCCATGGAGATACTTTTAAAAATATTTTTTCTCCCACTGCATATTCAATATCTCTCTGCTTTAAATCAGCATAGGATTTTTGTTTATCTATTGTAGCTTTCAGTCTCTCTCTGATCACTTTAATTTTTTCTTTAGCATCTCTAATTAGATCAACTCTTGATATTTTGTTATCCCCAATCTCACTCTAACAAAGTGGAGTTTTACACTGACTACCATGCAATGCTTTATATGGGGCGATGGCCAAATTAATTTTGTAGTTGTTATTATAGGCAAACTAAACAAAAGACAGGTATTGATCCTAGCTACCTTTAAACTCAATGGCATAGCTACGTAACATATCTTTAAGCTCTTTAACTATCCATCTGTCTAAGGGTAGAAGGCAGTTGTAAAGATTATGATATTTTTACCTGGGATAAGAGTGGTTAGTGGAGTCGCCATCTAGCCTCTACACCAGGACCTTGAATTTTTTGTACCAGAAAGGTTTAGAATTTTAGATCTTATTTATGCCCTTATAATATGTTGTCTATATATTGTAATATTTATCAATCCCCTATCAATCAAGCATGTATCATCTTTAATTAAATCATATCACTTTTGCATACAAAGGAATAAAATTACAATATTTACAAAATACAACATATATATACATCAAGAAAATGTGTCATTGATTAATTGTTATTTAACCTGACAATTACTTGTAATTCCATAAGAATTGGTAGTAATTATGCAACTCCCATCTCTAGGAGATTAGCCTTTATGGAAATGCATTTTTCATGTGACTTTTGATTAAGGAAATACAAATCCATTTTATTAGAAAACACTAATTAATTATATATAAAATCATTTAATGTGAAAGTTAATTTTTAGCATATAAAACAATTTATTTACCAACTATTACAACCCCAAAATATACTAAAATGTATAATTAGTACATAACTAAAGAAAACAAATCATAGCATTAAAATGGTCCTGCTTCTACATCGCTTGGTCAATGAAGACATTTTGAAGGTCTCATCTTAGTCTGTGTAGACCATCTCTAGAGGTAAGTCATGTCCATCATAGTTTTGATCTAGTAAGCAAATTCAGTCAACAACTCACATGACAACGAAGTCAAACAAAGTTAAATCAAGGTTATATAAAGATTAATAGATAATAAACAAAATATGAGTATATTTAAAACATAGGTATCTAGAATAATTAATTGTACAAACAAAACATATTCTAAAGAGCTATCATATAATTCATCATATACTAGTCTGTGCGGACTAACTATCAATCCCTTGCACATATATCCATGCCTTTACATACAACATTAACATATAAATAGAATGATTCATGTTTATTAACTAGCATATAGCAAGATACTTAAGACATAAAATCATGCTCATTAGATATAAGCCGTGCAAACCAATTTGTCATATTCAAATAAGGGAAATAAGTCTGTGCAGACTAACTCATCATGCTTGTGCCTAAAGGAACTAAGTCTGTGCAGACCTAACTATGCATATAATCATATTCATGTCATGATTATTAACACAATACTACAGACTTAACATTGGTCGTAAGGATTAATTCTATATCCTACATATAGCTATAATGGCTTACTCATCATGAATGGAAGTGGGGATAACAAAATACCACCTCATTTAAGTATCAATTTTAGAGAGCATAGCTAGAGATAAACTCTCACTTTGGTTTAGATGACTTTGTGCTATTCTTGAGAGTTTATCTCTAGCTATCATCACTGGTCAAAGGTGAGGTGTTTACAGTTGCCCCCACTTTGGTGTGTGCTGTGTATCAATAGTACATATCAAAGTATTTGAGTCAAGGATACTTACCTGTTAGCTTCTCTTACTCATACTATTACTGAGTGAACTTTGATGTAGACTTTGATATTGATTATGGATTAGCTTATATGGCATGAACCCAAAATGATGGATTGGCTTATGAAGCTGAACCCAGAATCATAGATTGGCTTATGAGGCTACACTCGAAATGGTGGATTGGCCTATGAGGCTGAACTCAAAATGATGGATTGGTTTACGAGGCTAAACCTAAAACGGTGGATTGGCTTATAAGGCTAAACTCGAAATGGTAGATTAAACTTAGGGTTGATCCAGAAATGGTGGATTGAACTCGAGGTTGATCAAAATTAGTGAATTAAACTTAGGGTTAATCCAGAATTAGTTAATTGAACTTGTGGTTGATTTAAAATCAGTGGATTGAAGTCAAGGTTGATCCAGAATTAGTGAATTGAACTCGGGGTTGATTCAAAATCAATGGATTGAACTCGTGGTTAATCAAAATTATGGATGGAACTTTGAGTTGATCCTGTAGAATAAAATGTTAATTAGATTATGAAAAATTGTTACAAAATAAGTTTGACCTCTGAGAGGCATTTCCTCTCTCTCCCTTTCTTTTCTTTTGAATTTGGTAGTCAAACGTCCGTGCAGACATTATTAGTCATGGTCCATGTGAACTAATCTCGAAGAAAGTCCATGTGGACCAATTTTAAGACTAACTCTCACAGACAAGGTAGAAGAAGGTTTGTGTGGACTTTATTAGGAAAATGTTCATGTGCACTAATAATGCAAAAGTCCGTGTGGACTTATTGTGATAAAATTATAACCGTCTCTTTTCACCCTCATTTCTCATTTGCATCCTTTTTTGTTTCCCTTCTTTGTTGTTTTTCTCTTAATCAGGTGACTTTTTAATGGCTTCTAATGTTGTAAGTGCTTCTCACTTATCCTTTTCTAGTCATAATGAAGGAACTCTAATTATCATCCTTCTTCCATCGAGTGCAAGGTCTTACTCTTCTCTTCTTTCACTAGAGGATATCTCCATGCTGACTCTGGTCAATTTTGTACCATTTACTACCATCAACCGACCATGAAATGTTACCCCTATGAATCGGATTGTGTTTGATGACTTGATCCCTATTTTGGCAGACTTGACGCACCATGCTATTTAGAGGTCTACCCTCAGGTGTGTTTTCTTTCCTTTGTGTGTCCCATTGTTGTTCTAATAAAGTTTTCCTTCATTTTTGCATTGTGAAAATTTTTTGGTTCAATAAGTCCATACGGACTTAGTTTGCTAGGTCACCATTAGTCCATATGGACCTATTTCACTAGGGCAGTTGGTCCATGTGGACCTATAGATGGCTGTGTTATATCTATATCGACCTGTATTTGCTTGTGACCATAGTCCATGTAGATTAAGCTTGTTTATTTTGCTTACTCCGTGCGAACCTATTTTCAAAATATTAGTTCATGTGGACTTTTGTTAACTCTTGCTTCTTTTTCTATTGTAGATGCATCACAAGTGTGGGGGCACTTTGTCTGAACTCTAGCAATGGTAATCTACTATGCTGGTGTTGGTGAAAAATAGGGTTCAGGCAACTAGCTTTCAAATCTTCTTAAACCATTTCGTTAGCAGAGACTTCTATCACAACCTATAGGCTTTGAGGGCCTTATTAAACATGTGGATGGACACCACGCATACCTTCCACTTGCCCTTTGGTAAGATGACAATTTCTCTATTTGATTAGGCCTTCATTACTGGAGCACCTTGCATAGGATGTGCAATTGCTTTTGATGCCTGCTATCGTCACTAGTCATTAAGGCTATAGGAGGTGAAAGATCTGCTGGGTTTTATTCCCAAGATAGAGCTGAAAGTATTCGTTACACTGACTTGTAGGAGAAATAGGGGGAAGAGTCCCCTTTGAGTCAGTTGGAAGTTGATTAGTATACCTACTACTTTATTCTCTACCAAATGGGTACCACCCTCTTTGCCAACACCAATGGCACAGTGAGCTGGAGCTTCCTCCCTATCTTAGAGGAAGTTGACAAGATTGGCAGTTAAAACTAGTGTTGCTCCTCTCTTGGGTAGATGTTCAGGAGTCTAGATATGGCTGTACGAATTAGAAAGAGCCACCGGTTCGTCCAAGGCTTCGTGTCAAGAGTGTTGGTAAGTAACTCCCCCTTATTAGTTTATGTTTCTTTGAAGCTTTTTCGTAACTTTGTTATCTTTTGTCCTTCTAGGTGTGGGCTTATGAGCTTCATTTATTAGATCGTCTTTGCAAGCTGGATGTGACTCGCCACTATCTAGTGATGGATAGATAGGTGCGACCCTCTTTAGGTCTATGGAATGTGGCTTCTTTGATGTAGCACTACCATTATCTTAGCTCCTAAGTCTGGACTGATGTAAGTGTTTCCTACACATTAAGTCAAAAATCTTTGTTAGCTGTTTATTCATATGTAATTAATACTTAGTTGTGTATGTTAACTTAGATTAGTGTGTCTTTCCCATCAAAGAACTGCCCACTCCCTTGCACTTTATCAGAGGCTTATCATTTCACCATCTTCTACTAACTACTCTAGAGACCTATTGCTAGTTTTTAGGAGAGAGAATTGTGAGCTGGCATTTAGGGCCTGTGGTTCACCCTATTCCATTGAATCCTCCTAAATCAATGCTGTTCAAGAGGTATATAGATGATCTGGAGTTTGTGTAAGGCATGACTATAGGAATTATAAGGGCTACATTAGTAAAAGATGGTGCAGAGGGCTACGCTTCTTAGGCCTTAGCTCATTTGCTTTCATAGGTTCCATACAGGTCGGGACCTCCTTCGCAGGTGAGTTTCTCAAT
>CANXYI010390812.1:0-14899 GCA_948208565.1 Hura crepitans | reverse complement strand
CTTACACTTTCCAGAAGCCAAGAGAGAATAGAGGTGATAGAGCTAGTACCAGTCAGAGGCCGAGATCTAAAGCTTAAGCTTTTGCATAACAATATGCAATCTAAGCTAGAGAGAGAGAGAGTTAAATCTCTAAATGTGATAGTGGGTTTGAACTAGAACCTATGAACATATATATTATGGTTAGCAATCCAATTAGGCAACATGTGATAATTAATAAGGTATATAGAGATTATTATTTAATAATTCAAGAACATGTATTCCTTGTAGATTTCATTGAGCTCTTATTTGATGAATTTGATATTATCTTAGGTATCGATTGGCTATCCAAATACTGTGCCAGGGTGAATTAGAAACAGAAGAGCATCACACTCAAGACATTAAATGGGAATGACATGATGGTGGTTAGTGAAAAGAATTCCTTTTCTAATGTCACTTTAGTTATGATGGCTATGTGGGTTATATGAAAAGGGTGTAAGGATTATTTGGCTCATGTGGTTGATACCAAAAGGACTAAATTGAATCTTAGTTAGATACCAGTGGTATTAGAATTCCTATTCATGTTTCCAAATGAATTACGAAGGTTGCCACCAAAGCGAGAGCTTGATTTTGAGATTGAGGTGTATTCGGATATAATACCTGTATCAATAACCCTATATAGCATGGCACCCATAAAATTGAAGGAAAGTGCAATTGCATGATTTGCTTGATAAAGGCTTTATTAGATCAAGTGCTCACCCTAGGGAGCACTAATATTATTCATGAAAAGAAAGATAGTTTACTCTGATTGTGTGTTGATTATACACAATTGAATAAGTTGACCATTAAAAATAAATATCCGTTGCCAAGGATTAATGATTTTTTTATCAGTTATAAGGAGTTATTGTGTTTTCAAAAATCGATTTGAATTAGGGTATCATTAATTGAGAATCACAAAATCTGATATTCCTAAAACAACTTTTTACACTAGGTATAAACACTATGAATTCCTAGTGATGTTGTTTAGGCTTACCAATGCCCCTATAGCATTTATGAGCTTGATGAACCAAATCTTTAAACCATACCTAGATTAATTTGTGGTGGTCTTTATTTATGATATCTTGGTGTACTAAAAAAATTAAGGAAGAATATGAGTAGCATTTAAGTTTGGTCCTGCAAACTCTGAGAAAGAAACAGCTATATGCCAAGTTGAGTAAATATGAATTTTGGTTAAATGGAATGGCATTTCTGGGATACTTTACTTTAACCGATGGCATTAGAATAGACCCAAGCAAGATCAAGGTTGTTTTGGAGTGGAGACCTCTTAGAAATGTGATAGAAATCTAGAGTTTCTTAGGACTAGTCAGTTTTTATAGGTGAATTATCAAAGGATTTTCCATGATTATTTCTTCTTTGACACTGTTACTATGGAAAGATGTGAGGTTTGTATAGAATGATAAATGTCGAGAAAGTTTTGACAAATTGAAAGTCTTGTTGATTGAAGCTCCCATCCTTACACAACCAAAGTTGGGAAAGGATTTTGTTATTTATAGTGATGCCTCACACAATGGGCTCAAGTGTGTATTGATGCAAGATAGTAAAGTAGTGGCATATACATCTCAATAACTAAAGCCTTATAAAAGGAACTAACTGACGTATGATTTAGAGTCAGCTGTAATTGTTTTTTGCCTTGAAAGTGTGATATTTGTATGGTGAGAAATGCTATATATATACAGATCATAAAAGTTTGAAATACCTCCCAATGCAAAAAGAACTAAACCTGAGGTAATGGTGATGGATGGAATTATGATTGTTTAATTGATTACCATCCAAGAAAGGCCAATGTGGTAGCTGATACACTAAGTTAAAAATTCATAATAGCCATGAAAGCAATGAATGTCAGGTTTCAGTATATGAATGATAGAGCACTTTTTAGTAGAATTACAGATAAAGCCTAATTTGATCCAACAAGTGAAGAAAGCACTAACCAAAAATAGTCAGCTTATGCATGTTATAAATTAGGTAAAAAAGGGGAAGATTATAGTATATGACATCAAAGTAGATGGGTGCCTATACCATTATGATCGATTATGTGCATCGGATGTGGAGGAAATCTAGAAGTAGATTTTACAAGAGGCATATAATACTCCCTATGCAATACACCCTAGAAGCATAAATATATACCCTGATCTAAAACTATATTATTAGTGGCTAGGAATGAAATAAGATGTAACTGAGTACACAACTCAGAGCTATACATGTCAATAAGTGAAAGCTAAACATTAAGTTCCTTCTAGGTTGCTTCACCCTATAACAATTCTAGAATGGAAATAAAAGAGTGTTATAATGGATTTTATGATGGGATTGCCCATGACTAGGAATAAATATGATGATGTATGGGTGATTGTATACCATCTGACTAAGACAGCATACTTGATTCTTATTAGAATGGATTACTCCTTGTAGAAGATGGCATAATTATATATAGATGAAATTGTGAGACTACACAGTGTGCCATCTTTAATAATATCTGATCGAGATCCAAGGTTCACTTCAAGATTCTAGAAGAAGTTATAGAATTCTTTGGGTACTCACCTTACATTTAGTATGGCATTCCACCCATAAATAGGTAGACAATTTGAATGGGTTATTCAGGTGCTCGAAGATATGTTATAGAGTTATGCCATGGAGTTTAAGAAAAGCTAGGAACATTTTCTGTCTTTAGCAAAATTTGCATATAATAATAGCTATCAAGCTAGTTTAGGAATGGCACCATATGAGGCATTGTATGGAAGAAAGTGTAGGGCTCTAATCTATTGGAGTGAATTAGGTGAAAGCAAGCTAATAGGACTTGATTTAATCCAGGATGCTAAAGAGAGAGTTAAAATTATTAGAGAGAGATTAAAGGTAACCTCAAACTGACCAAAATCATATGCAAATTTAAAATGAAAGAACATTGAATATGAAGTCGGTGATAAGGTATTCATTAAAGTATCACCATGGAAAAGATGTTTCGATTTGGCAAAAAGGGCAAGTTAAGCCCAAGATTTACTGGTCTATATTAGATTACATAATGTATAGGACTAGTGGCATATTACTTGGCTTTACCTTTATAATTGCAGCAAATCCATAACATATTCCATGTATCCATATTAAGCTGATACAAATCAGATCCCTTTCATGTGCTACCAGTGAAAGAACTAGAAGTATAGCTAGATCTCACTTATGAAGAGGAACCAAAGCATATTTTGGCACAGGAGGTTAAGGAACTTAGAAACACAGTAGTGCCATTAGTGAAAGTATTATGGAAACATCACAAAATAGAAAAGGCAACCTAAGAGAGTGAAAATTAGATAAAGACCCAGTATCCTCACTTACTTGAACTAGTTAATTTTGAGGATGAAATTATTTTAAGAGGGGAAGAAATGTAATGCTCGTAATTTTTGAGTTATGAATAGTATTTCCTAAAAAGTGAATAGTGTTTCTCGAGACCCATGTCACACTAATGTTAGTGAATGGTATTATTAATTATAACATAATTATAGGTGAAATTTGGAATGAAATTGAAGTTATTTAAGGGGTTAAAAATGCAAGTAAAGTTTTCACAATGGTGTTTTATGAATAGTAACTTTTATTGAAGTTGAATAATAAAATATTTTAAAAGTGCTTAAAATAATTCAAAAATAGCATGACTTGATGCTCAAAAATTCTAACTGAGCTAATAGTACTTGATTTAGAATTTTTTGACATCGGGAAGTAATTTAATGGATTTAAGTGAAGACATAATTATTTAATTTAAATAGTTCCTCTCGGAATTAAATTATGATTTTCATAAGACATGTAAATCAAGTATTTTTCAAATTAAAAGCTTAAAGAAAAGATTTCATTGACACACTAAAATCATTGAATTAATTTTTTAAAGAGAGAATATAGTTAGAATTAATAATAACCTTAGGATATAACATGTGGGACTAATCTAACCATCTATTTTATTATATATATATATATATATATATATATATATTTGTATGTAACTAAAGCACCACATCCACTATCTTTTTCCTCCTAATTAACAACACCATTGAAGTTCTTTCTCTTCCTTTCTTTTTCTTCTTCTAATCAATAAAACACACCAACCTTAGCTAATTTTCACCATTAAAATAATGTTTATCACTTATAGTTTAACATTCTAGCAAGAATTATACAAAAGTAAGGCTAATTTAGGAGAGTTAACACTTAGGTGAATAGTGACACTTTGTATGGTAAGTGTTTAATTTCCTAGTTTTATATTTTTTTAAGATAGAATTCAATGCCAATAAGATGTATGAATGCTTAATTCTAAGTTTGGAATAGTTAGAAATTTATTATGAATTTTTCTAACTTAAATTTGAATATGTATGTAGAAAAAGAGGGGAAGTTGCAAGAGAAAGAAAAAGGCAAAGCTTAGGAAGGTTCAATTGAAGTATTTTAGAGTGATAGTAAGAGAATTCAATGAATTATGCATGGAATTACATTAGTTTTCTAGTTTCAAGTTGTGACAAATGTATGTTGTGTGTGTCATGTATTGCTTTAAGTATGTTTAGATTAAAAAACTAAGGAGAAATAAACATGTTATGGTGGTGGACACTATGGCTGAATTATGTAGATACCAAAATTAGGGATGTGTAAGTGTGGATTAATGCATAAATGACTTAATTGAGTAAGTGGAATAAGTTGAGAATAAGAAATGAAATGTAATTGTATAATATGTGTTAAAAAGTACTTATGGCTAAATGAGTATAGTGTAGATAAATAATGTATGAACATGAATCAATAATGGTTAATGAGGTACGAAATCATAAAATGTATAAAAAATGATAAATTCTATAAAATTAGGTAAGATTAGCTACTAATCATGTATGGCTAATTGGATGTTAAGGTTTAGACTAGGTGGTTCTAAGAGTGTGGCTAAATAAAAAAAATGCATATGAGGTTAAATGAATGGCACAATGTTAGAAAGAGAAGATAGAACTTATGTAAAGTCATGAATGAACTTTTTATTTCAATGGCAAATCTTGGTAAGAATGATTGAAACCTATTGACATATGTATAAAAAGTAAGAGTTAGTGGCAAGCCTTTTTAATGAAATATTACAAGGAATTATATGAGTATCTGACACTTGAATGAAAAAGGATGATAAAACATGAATAATAGAATTTATGTGACACTACGAAGGATTTAATGAGACTAAAAGAGTATTAATTCTTAATGCATTAAATGTCAAATGGTAACATGGTAATGAATTAATAAAAAGTAACAAGGCCCATATTAGTTAGACAACTTACTAGATAGGTTTACTAGTCAACTAGGAACTTATCAGCTCAATTCTTAATGCATTAAATGTTAAATGGTAACATGGTAATGAATTAATAAAAGGTAATAAGCCCATATTAGTTAGACAACCTACTAGATTGGTTTACCAGTCAACTAGGAACTTAACAGCTGCTAGGACACTAAAGAGTCCCATGTTCATGATAAGTGTAGCTGTCGAGGTTTTAAATAAGAATCCTTACATATTTTACATTGTTGATATGTTAGTGTAGATGCAACCACCATTGAGGTCCATGAGGGACACTGCATATATGTTACTCTACTTTCATGTTATGTTATAACAGGTGTAGCTGTTGAGGTCCATAATATAGATCCTTACACACTTTTTTGAGACAAGTGCAACCATTGAGGTTCTAGATGAAAAACCTTAAACATTGTTCATGTGATGTCATATGATGTACAACCATCGAGGTCTAAAATGCTATCCCTTGCACACCTTTAGATTTTATCATCTAGTATTTGGGATATGATTTCTCAAGTATAAGCCAAAGGAGTAAGTAACTAGAGAAAAATGTGTTCATTTAAACTAGGATAACTATATTTAAGAATTTCATAAATTGGCTAATCTAAGTTGATTAAATGTGGAACTTTATATAATACAAATATAGTAATCATAGATTATGAATAGTAATAAATAACATATGTATGACCAGGTATGGATTATAAATTTTAATATTTAATACTATATGTGTTCCACGGCTGAATGTGCTTGGCATGTATTGTGTGTTCATTTGATGGTATTGGATGTATGTAAAATGCATATTTCATTAATTCACCACTAAATGTGTTAGTTATATACCCTAGAGCATGTGCGTAATAGATATATTTTATGTATATTCATTTATAATAAAAGGCATTCTTTATTACATAAGTGCTTTTGATTAATTCATTTGTTTGGTATAGAATCTTAAACTTTGTAATGAAGTCCTTGGTATTATTTTAGAGTGTAGAGGAAATCATGAAGAGTTTATGATGTGAGATTTTTATTACATACAAATGCAAAATACCAAAACTATCCCTAGTCATAGTATTAACAAGATAGGACATAATTAATTTGGATAGACTACCATATGTTATACTCTTTGACTTAGTTAGATAGTAGTTCTCACAAGCTGTAAGCATGGTAATGCTTAGAGCTAACATGTGGATGCTTGTTTGAGAAATAAGTTCATTGGAGACACAAACATGAGATCTTCACATGGATACATAATCTATGTTAGCGAAGTCATCTCATCATATCAGTAGGTGCAAGTATCTTCTGATTTGAGATCACCAAAGTTATCTTAAGTATTAGAGGGTATAATCTAACTTCGGTGCTTTTTAATTCACAATGATGTATACATAGCTAGGGGGTTGGATATAGTCTAAGATATTTGAAGGTAGTTGAGTAATCAATAAAGGATTCATAACCCCATATTGTAATAGGGAGTTTATCTCACAAGTCTAATATATCTTTATTTAGAGATCTCTAATTATAGTAAAATGCAAATGTGAATGAGGTTCACAAGGACATTTTGGTAATAAAAATATAAATATTAGAATTGACATGTTTAGGGCTTAATTAAACCTACTTTATTAAGTATTAAGTTGACATAAGTCCATAGTCAAACCTAAACAAGATAAAGTATAGTGAAAAAAGTAATTACATGGTAACTATATATAGAAGGGTTAAGTCAAATCACTTGACTTTGTAACACTTGGGTGGTCTTGATGTGTGGCTAAACACCTCTCAAGACATGTAAATAAGTGAATTATTAATTATAGGCTCAATGAGATTGAACCATAAGAGTCTTAGTTGGACTAGGACTCTAATTCACTATACACTGCCAATGTGTTTTGGAAACCCATAGGGTCACAATCTTAAAGAATTGAAATGATTATCAAAGTCTTTGATATTTCAATGATATGAGATATTATTAAAAGGAGAATAAATAAAGAAGAAAAAGGGAAATTGGGCTTGGAGCAAACGCTACATCAAGTTGACCTAGAGATTATTCAATTAGAATCTACTCGTGACACTGAGACCAAATGCTATATCAGGTCAAGTATATAAAATAACATACATGGTAGATTCTATAGCTAATGCATATGGGATTTTGCTTATGTGTTCCGTCTCTTCTTATGTCTATGGACACATAGACTTAGAGAGGATTTTCACATGAAGCATAAGAATAAACTCTCTTTGAGAGATCCATGCTAAACCTTTTTAGTATTTTGTCTATATATGTAGACTGTGAGAGACCTATCAACCTCTTGGACCTATCTCTATAGATCCTTGTCCCTAATATATAAGTTCCTTCATCAAGGTCTTTCATGAAGAATTTCTTTGATAGCTAAATTTTGACTGATTGAAGGGTTAAGACATCATTTCCCATAAGTAGTATGTCATCAACTTACAGCATTAGGAAAATGACTACACTCTTACTAACCTTCTTGTAAACACATGGCTCATCAGGATTTTGTGAGAAACCAAACTCTTTGGTTGTCTCATCAAATTGGATGTTCTAGATCCTAGATGCTTGCTTTAATCCTTAAATAGAATTTTCAAGCTTACGTACCTTGCTACTATTAGTGGATATGAATCCTTTAGGCTATGTCATATACACCTCCTCTGATAGATTTCCATTAAGGAAAGCTATCTTCACACCCATTTGCCAAATCTCATAGTCATAATGAGTGGCGATAGCAAGCAAAGTCCTAGTGGATTTATGCATGGCTACCAGTGAAAAGGTTTCATCAAAGTTAATTCCTTGCCTTTGACGATAACCTTTTGCCACCAACCTTTCTTTATGGGTAACTACCTTACCCTATATGTTAGTATTCTTCTTGAAAATTATTTGCATCCAATAGGTATTATACCTTTAGGTGCATTAACCAAAGTCATACTTGGTTTTCATATATGGAATCCATTTTGGATTACATCACCTTCAGCCATAATTCCAATTCTAAACTCTTCAAAATGTCCTCATCGCATGTATGCTCTTCTTCTTCTACTATAGTTATATTAACATGCTTATCTGTGAGAAATCCATATCTCTCAAGCTCAATTCAAACTCTAGCATAGTGTCTAGGAGCTTATGTTACAATAGGCTCTTTTATTACATCATCATCATGTTTAATTGGCTCGGGAATAGTCAGTTGATCTACCTCTATTTGTGGGTCTTAAACCTAGGTAGAGTTACAAAGCATATCTCTACAAAGACTTGGGTAAAGTTACAAAGATTATTATGGATAGAATAATGTCTAATAGGGTTCAACTTCTCCTTTCAGACACACTATTATGTTGTGGTGTATATAGAGGAGTCCATTGGCATATTATACCATTATCTTTTAGATAGCTTCAAAATTCTTGACTTAAGTATTCTCCACCTCAATTTGATCTTAATACCTCTATCAAGCTATTTCTCAACTTCATTTCTAAATTCTTTAAACTTTTTAAAGGCTTCAAACTTGTACTTTATTAATCACACATACCCATATCATGAATAATCATTAATAAAGGTAATGAAGTAGAGAAACCCACCTTTTGCATGTGTAGTCATTATACATTTGAATGTATTTGGTCTAAAAACCACTAGCACATTCACCTTTTCTACTAAAAGGTGTCTTTATCATCTTACCTAATAAACAAGATTTGCATGTTTCAATTGATTCATAATCAAATGATAAGTCATCAAACTAGTGCAACTTAGTCATGCACTTCTCATTTATATGGCCAAGTCGACAATACCACAAAAATGAAGGTTTCAAGCTATTAGTCTTAAGTCTTTTGGCATTAATTTTATAGATGTCCTTTTGATTATCAAGAATATAAATCCCATTAATATTAGAGGCAGAACAGTATAAAACATTGTTCTTATAAACTGAATAACCTTTGCTCTTATTAATGGAAATATCAAAAGCTTGTTCAACAAGGCAGGATAAAGAAATAATATTCTTGTTTAAAGAGGAAACATAATAACAACTGTTATGTTTTAATACTAATCCCTGAGGCAAATTAAGTAATATATTCCTATAGCTAATGCAACAACAGTCGCTCCATTTGCTATGCTTAGGTCCATATCACCCTTGTTCAGCCTCCCACTGCTTTTTGGTCCCTGCAAATTAAAAACCAAATGAGAACCACACTAGGTATGCAATACCTATGTGTGATTATCAATAGTAGTATTAGTATTGATCTCAATAACATTAAGACCTAAAGTAGATGCATCTCTATGCTTTTCCTTCTTGCGAGACTTAGGGTAGGCCTTACAATTCCTCTTCTAATGACTAGCTTTACCATAATGGAAGCAAGTCACCTTAGGGCTAGTCTTTTTGGTAGTAGCCATAGGTAGTTTGCCTTTGCCCTTCTTCACCCTACCTTGGGCCTTAGTTGTATCCTTTTTCTTCTTCTTCCCCTTTTTACCATTAGAAGTAAAAGAATTAACAACCATTACTGCTTTGGAATTCTTTTTAATGGCATCCTTAGTAGTCTTGAGCATGTTCAATAGCTCATGGATTATTGTCCAGTACCAAGATTTGATACCATTGTTAGTTTTATGTGACACCCCTCACCCGACCTAAATGTTGGATCTAAATGAGAGATGACACATTGCAACACCTCATACCCGAACTATTGCTACTCCAAATAAGAGATGGCACATTAAACAATCTAACTATTATCTGTCTATTACCCTATTGTATGTAGACATCACTAGCATCTAAGTCCCATTTGTAGCTTTGAAACTAGTGTTATGAATACAAATGTATAAAACCCTACCATTCCATTTTAATAGAAATCCAGCAAAATATGGATGTATGGTGACATGTCCTAAAGTAAACCTATGAAAATAACACTTTTATAAATTCACAAACTCAAACTCAACCACTTGGTTCCTTTTAACCCTCTAATATTATTAACCAATAGCATGCATAACCACACCATCATAACATATGTTACAATTATCATATTATAATATATATTAATCACACAACATATATCAACCATATACTACTGATTTCTATTTGTTTAGTTTGCATGAGCATTTGTTGATAACCTGTACATACATATTTTTTACGGGACCCATATCCCACTTATGTATATATGAGTGTCACTAACTATATTTGCATCACACAAAAGGTATAAAAAGTAATACCAACTAGAGGTTTTATGGGCTGCACTACTGTCTCAATGCTAGTTCTAAAGCTTGAACTATTTATAACCTACACATTGAGAAAACATGATGTGCTAAGCATAATGCTTAGTGTTGTATTTGGTGAAATATTTAAACACATGGACATGAAATCATGGCACACATACATCTTAATGTTAATTATGTCACTTAGCATTTATGCATCCTTCCTGGTCTAGGTTATTATTCACGAATCATTTTAAGTCATGGTACAATTATGGTTTATATGCATTTCTTAACTTTCGTGTACTTAACTCTCCTTGTGATACTTACCTATCTTAAATTCCTATATGTAATTCTAGCTAGTTCTTTCCATGTCTATATGCCAATTAATTATCGTGTCAATACAAATTTGGTTTAAGTTTACTAAGTTGTCAATTTATAACTGTTTACTTATTTACTTTATGGTTCCATATCACTTTTATGTCATTTACACTTTTTAGCCCATATCTAGAAGACACATATCCAAGTACTAGATATTGGGATCATGTTATAAAGTGGTCTACATTTTGGACCTCCGTGTTGCTGCACTAGCCTGTGATGTGTAATAGTCTTATTGAACCTCCTAGTAGTTGCACCCACTTAAGATTATGTGCAGTGATTCTATTAGACCTTCTCATAGCTGCACCCATATGAAATAATCAAATAGTGTATAATATCAACATGGCCAAAATATAGGTGTGTAGTGGTCTTACTAAACCTCTCAACGACTACACCCATATAAGGTTATGTGAAGTGGTTTTGTCAGACCTCCTTGTAGCTGCACTCATATGAAAGTAATCAAATGAAATCAAGTTTCAAGTCTATCACTATTAATGACACTGAAGTGTCCTAGCAGCTACTACATCTCGTAGTTAATTGGTCAACCTATCCAGTAGGCTGTCTAACATATATAGGCCATTATCCTTTCATTTTCATTAAACCATTTTCACATGAGTCATAGTCACAATCTTGTGCCTAAGTTAAATCATATGTTTACTTAATAGTGTTTTGTCAATGTCACATTTCATATTTCACATTATAAGTCTCATTGTACCCATTACCATTTCCATATCTATACACTCATATCACCATTTTCATTACATACATTGTTATCTATTGTTTACCATGTACATAATAATTATCATCATTACTTATATCATTGATTGTTACCATGAATGCATACGTCACACCTAATGTATACCATACATGCCATCACACACATACATGTTTTGTGTACCACATTCACATAATCCAATGCAATCATAAATGCACATTCTTATTATAGGCTATTTCTAATCATCCTAGTCCATTACATTTTAATTTTCTTATTATTTAACAAATTCATTAGTTCCATTTACTTTCCCAATTTTCCATACAACATACACTAATTTCAATCTTCTATATTTAGCTCATTTGTCTTCCATTTTTTATTTTGTTAAGTTCATGAGCATGTATTAAAGCCTAAAATATCCTAGGAACCAATTTAGGGTTATTCTAACCCCTAAATGTATTAAAACCCTAAACGTGCACTATTATGGAAATTTCATAATTCATAGTTCAAGGAACATATTTTATTGAATACACTTACAGAGATATTCTATGGCATCCCAGGATCAATTTTACAACTTTTCCTTGCCACGGTTTTTGTCCCCCTCTTTGTTCTCTAATTTTTATAATATGTCAAAAATTGGAAAAATTCATAGAAAAATGTATACAACTCTAAATTTGAAAATAAAAGCATAACCATAATTTTGAGCATCTCCTATTACCTAGAAAAATACCCAAGATTCAATTCGGGGCTCGGTTCGATTTAGGGGTTTAAAACCCTAAATCTTTCCACCTTCAATTACACCTCAAAATAACCTTTTCACATGAAATTAAGACTAAAATCAGACTCTAGACATCATAAAGATAAGTTTCTATGTAAAAATTAATGCATTTCAGAATGAAATGAGGGAGAAATAAAGAAAAGAAAAAAGAAGAGAGAGAATGTATAGTGGCATCGGCTTTAGTGAGGAAAAGGAGGAAGATAGGCTCATCTTAGCCACAATACACCCACACACACTCAATCACATTTATATTATGGTGATAGATGGTTCTGATCACGTCACATGGTGATCAGAAGGCTCGATTAATTCTATTTATGTTTTAAAATTTAAAAATATAAAATAAATGTTAGAGGTCTCTAAAAATATGCTTTTAGTGTCAAAAATTACTGAATTCCTTAATTAAGAGACCTTTAAAATCTCGGGCCTAAATTCCAATGGAAACTAGGTTAATTATTCACTCACATAATTAAGAAATTTCGATTAAATATCAGTTGATGTCAAAAAATTCAAATTCCACCACCATTGAACTATTTGGAAATTTTGACCTTCAGATTATGCTATTTTCAGGTTAGTTTGGGCACATCCTAACCATTTCTCAATACGATGTAAACTAAGGTCACTATTCACTAGATATCGGTGTAAAATAATTTATGGGTTTAATGGCTAATGCTAATTACTTCATTTTCATCATTATTTTGCCCATCCAAGTTTTATGACTAGTACTTCCCTTTAGCCTTCTCAATGCAACCCAGTTACTCGAGAGACACTATTCATGCCTTGGAAAGTACTATTTATGAAACTGAGATTTTTGGGTGTTACGATTCTTTTCCTTATTAAGAAATTTCATCATCAAAATTTAGTTGGTTCAAATAGCTTTAGGTATTGCTCTCTCATTTGTTGTTCGCTTTCCCATGTTGCCTCTTTTGAACTATGGTGCTTCTACAACACCTTCACCAATGGCACTATTTTATTACACAATTTTTTCACTTCTCATGCCAGGATCTAGGTTAGTTCTTCTTCGTATAATAGATTTGGTTGTATCTATATTTCTTATGTTGAAAGCACATGTGAAGGGTCTGATTTGTATTTTCTTAGCATTGACACATGGAACATGTCATGGATTTACTGTAGTTCTGGGGATAATGCCAATCTATATGCTACTAGACCACCCTATTCAATCACCTTATATGGCTCGATGAATCTAGGGCTTAACTTGCCTTTCTTCCTAAATCGGAGTATCTTCTTCCAAGGTGATACTTTTAGAAAGACTTTATCTCTGACTTCATATTCAATGGGCTTTCTTTTTATATTAGTATAGGATTTCTGCTTGTCTGTTGTAACCTTAACCAATCTTTAATAACTCTATTTTTTCTTATGCATCCCTAATTAAGTTTAGCCCCATTAGTTTGTTTTCACCCAATTTTTTCTAACATAATAGGGTTTTGTATTTTTTCCCATATAGTGCCTAGTAAAGTGCCATTCCTTAGCTTTCCTGATGGTTGTTGTATGCAAATTCTGCTAATGATAAGTATTTATCCGAAATTGCCTTTAAACTCAATGGCATAGCTTTTTAGTGTGTTCTTAAGTATCTAAATCACTTGTTCTAATTAACCATTTGTCTATGGGTGAAATATTATACTAAAGGTAAGTCGAGTACCCAAGGCATCATGTAATTTCTTCCAGAATCTAGATGTAAACCTCGGGTCTTAATTTGAGATAATGGATACTAGTACCCCATGCAGTCTAACAATTTCATTTTACGCAAGTTTTTCTAAGGAATAATCCATTCTCACTAGAATGAAATGCATTATCTTAGTCAACCTGTCTACAATCATCCATATTGTATCACATTTGCTCCTTGTTATAGGTAATCTGATTTTGAAATCCATGGTAAGTCTTTCCTATTTCCATTCTGGTATTGCTATAGGGTGAAGCAATCTAAAAGGAACATGGTGTTTAGCCTTCACTTATTGACAGGTGAGGCATCTAGTCATGTATTTAGCTATGCCTCTATTTATTCCTACCCACCAGTAATAGGGTTTCAAATCCTAATACATCTTGGTGCCTTTGAGATGTATAACATAAGTGGAGTTATGAGCTTTATGTAATATTTGCCTCTCAATATCGTCTCTATCAGGTACATATAATCGGTCGTGATAATATAGGCAACCTTCTACTTAATTTCATGCTCAACGAGCTTTCCCTCTTTGATTAGACTCACTATATACTGCAATTGATCATTATCTTTTTGAGCTTTTTTCACCTATTGAATTAAATCAGGTTTCACCTATAGTTTAGCTAATAAGGCCCCATCTTCTCGGTATTGTAACTGAACATTCATTGCTTTTAAAGTGCTTAGTAACTTTTAGCTTAATGCATTTGCCACTATATTCACTTTACTAAGTGGTAGTTGATCAAACATTCATAATCTTTAATTAGCTCTATCCGCCTTTGTTGCCTTAAGTTTAGTTCTTTTTTAGTAGGCAAGTATTTCAGGCTTTTATAGTCTGTATAGACATATCATTTTTCACCATACAAGTAATGCCTTCATATTTTTAAGGCAAAAATAAT
>CANXYI010390745.1:0-10388 GCA_948208565.1 Hura crepitans | reverse complement strand
TCGATTTACTTGGGACTCTATTTAGTATATAAACAAAAGTCTTAAGTGCATAGCCCTATAAAGACATATGCAGGTCTGCATTTCCTATTATAGATCGAACCATATCAAATAAAGTTTGATTTCTCCTTTTAGATACACCGTTAGTTTGTGGTGTATAAAAAGAAGTCCATTAAGTTAATATTCCATTGCCTCTAAAATAACTCTAAAATTCTTAGCATAAATATTCATGACCTTAATCTAATCTAAGTGTTTTAATTTTTTGACTAAGTTGTTTCTTTATTTCATTTTTGAATTCTTTGAACTTTTCAAAAGCTTCAAATTTGTATTTCATCAAATAGACATATCCATATCTAGAATAGTCATCTATGAAAGTTATGTAGTAAAGATATCCTTCTCTAGCATATGTGGACATTGGTCCATATATATTTGAATGTATTAGTTCTAGTGCCTCACTAACACATGCTCCTTTATTAATAAAGGGAAATTTGGTCATTTTGCCTAACAACAAGGTTCGCATGACTCAAATTATTCATAATCAAATGAGCTTAAGTCACTAGTTTTGTGTAACTTAATCATGCAAGTCTCGTTTATATTGCCTAAATGACAATTCCAAAGATAATATGTATTTATCTTTCCTTGCTCTCTTAGTATTTATGTTATGAACAACATTATTTAAATCAAAAACATAAATGCCATTTTCTATTCTACTTCAATAATAAAACATATTATTCTTAGAGATAGAATATGAACCATTCATAATAGTAACATCAAATTCTTGTTTAAATAAATAATCCATAAAAATAATAGTTTTAGATAAAGACAGAATAGAATAATGATTATAAAGTTCCAAAATAAGTCCACTAGGAAAAGCTAAGTGATATGCCCCTAAAACAAATACATGTTGTCCAACTGTAGCTTAGAGGTCCAGCTCACCCTTGTTCACTTTTTTGCTATTCTTTAGGCCTTGTAGATCATTACATAAGTGAGATCCATATCCAGTATCCATATCCATAAATTTCTAGAAATAACATGATAAGAATTTATTTTTATAACATAAATACCTAAAGTAGAAGCCTCAACCTACTTCTTTTCCTTCAGAGAGTTAAGGTAAACTTTATAGTTCTGTTTTCAATGTCAATCCTTCCTATAATGGAAACAAGTCCTTTTGGGCTCTTTCACCTTCTTAGAAGTCCTTTTCTTGGACATCCCATCTTGGGCCTTGGATGTCTTTTTCCCTTTTTGCTTCTTGCCCTTTTGACTTTTGCCAAAAGGAGATGAGACAACCATGACTCATATTAACCCTTTTTGAATGGTCTCATTTACCATTTTTAGCAAATTAATTAGCTCAAGCACACTAGAATCTATCCTATTCATGTTAAAGTTCATGATAAAAGATGCATAGCTTAGAGTCAATGAGTGTAAGATCAAATTTATTTACAAGTCATTATCCATAATATACTCGACCTTGCCTAAATTTATTCAGTGCATGGGCTGTAGTTGAACCATATTATAGCTAAATAAGGAGCAAGCCACACTATACTTTTCAATTATAACTTAAGAACTGAATAACTCCTTTAAATGTGAGATGATAGCCCTAGCATCCATATCCTCATATTGCTTTTGCAATTCGAGGGACATAGCAACAAGCATTACACATGTTGTTTTATTGCTATCCTTTATGCACTTGTTGTACCAATCAAGTACATTAGTAGAAGCATCATATGTAGGAGTAGGAGGTGGCTTTAATCCAGAATATAAAGGATCTTCTCAAAATGAAGAACTACTCTAACATTCCTATACCAATCCAAGAAATTGCTCCTGGTAAGCTTATAATTATCCAATAATGAGTGCAAATTAATGTGTGGAGTACTCATGATGAAATGAATGAGCTAGATGTGAAAAAGTAGTATGTTAGAGTATGATCCATGTATATGAATGCATTAATAAGGTCTATTATTAATTCATTTTTACTCCTACTATTTTATTACTAACCAATAGCCCTTTACTATTGATATGAGAAAATTGGTGGCTTTCCTAGTGGGTTAGCATCCAATCCTTAGTTAAAAATTGACCTTGGCTTTTTTATAACAAACTAATGTTTAACATGAAAGGTAGGTATCTTATAACAATTGCATTCTTATGTAATTGTTAAAATCATTAGGTTGTCAACTCTTGATACATGTGCAACAATTACACATTTCCCTAATCTTGCCTCTAAATCCATTAGCCTTGAGTTTGCTCAATAAACTAATGGGCCTAGTTAAGATGACCCATTAAATAAAATTTGAACATGCTTGATGAAGCATGGGCTTGGTTTTTACACAATAACCCAATACTACAAAGAACTTCGATTCTTCTTTTGTTAATGGAAGGCTATATTTCTTAATATTAGTTGAGGGACTTTTTTTTTATTAAGTCCCATCATACATGGTTAGCATGCTTTGGCATGCACATGCGTATAATTAATCTAATTAATCATATATCACTACTTAACATTAAATAAATGATCTAGTTATAGACCTTTTTTTTTCTACATTTGATTCCTTAAAGCTAGAAGGAATAAAAAAAGTCAAACATCGGTAGAATGCATGAATTACAACTAATAAAAAATTTTAGAACTATTCTAAGTCTTCTTCCATAGGCTTTATGGTTAAGCCTCCTTCTTTATAGGCCTCCACCACATTTCTTCTTTGTTCAATCCTATATAATCTAATTACATTCATATTTGAATAGAAAACCTCAAGTTACATTTGAAAGGAGTTAGATGAGAAGAGAAATACAATAGAGAAAGAGAAAACCGGGTCATACTAAGAGGACCGAGAGGAAATATTAATCATGAAACAATATAGGGTGAAAGTTGAAATAAAAATAAAGTCATTAAAGTAATTAAAGATGCAATTAGAAATTTTATAGTGGTGTCTTATGAATAGTGAACCAATTTAAGTTGAAAGATAAAATATTCGAGGCATGCTCAAAATGACTCGAAAATAGCATAACCTAAAGGTTAAAAATTCTAAATAATCTAATGGTACTAAAATTAGAATTTTTTTATATCGATAAGTAATTTACTTAAGTTAAATGAAACATGATTGATTAATTGAACAAGTTTCCCTTAGTTTTAGGGAGGAGATTTTAGGGGTCATTAAATTGGGAAATTTTTAAATTTTTTATGCATAAGATGGAATATTTGGTGGCATTAAAGTTTAAAAGTAGGTTTTTAAAGCACTTAAACTAAAATAGAAAAATTCCTGACCACTGGATTACCATGTGGTGATATTTGGGGTATGCTTAAAATGACCCAAAAATAAGACAACCTAAAGGTAAAAAATTCTAAATAAGCTAATGGTACTAAAATTATAATTTTGTAACATCGATAAGTAATTTATTTAAATTAAATGAAAATGCAATTGATTAATTGAACGAGTTTCCTTTGGTTTTTAGGCATGAGATTTTAAGGGTTATTAAATTGTAAAATTTTTGAATTTTTTATGCATGAGGAATTTTTAAAGGCCTTTGAGTTTAAATTGCACTTTTAAAGCACTTAAACTAAAGACAAAAATTCCTAACCATTAGATCACCATATGGCAAAATCATGGCTATTGAAGAACATAATACAAATAGTGGTTTCACATGGTTTGATGTTACAAATCAAGCATTTCATCTTCCTTCTCCCTTACCAAACCCAATGCCACTTTCTCTCTCATCTCTCTCTATTTTCTTCATTTCTTCATTAATTCTCAAGCTTGAGGTCTAATTTATGCCCTAAAATCAATCCTCGTCATCTCGAGAGCTTT
Source organism: Hura crepitans (assembly GCA_948208565.1). NCBI lineage: Eukaryota > Viridiplantae > Streptophyta > Magnoliopsida > Malpighiales > Euphorbiaceae > Hura > Hura crepitans. Next base: position 6,594 of record CANXYI010390745.1, on the reverse strand, counting down.
AATTTGTTGTGAAATAAGCAAGAAAGATGTGAAATTAGGAAAAAGTGGGGATTAAAGATTTAGGGTTTTTAACCCTTAAATCTAGGTGAGCATTTTTTTTGGAACCTTAATATTTTTTTAAGTAATTAGGCATGCTCTGTTTACTAGTTCTAGCATTATTTTCGATTTTTGCATAGTATAGAATTTTCTATAAATTTTTCTAATCCAAACCCTATTATGTTGTTAGAGAAATTAAAGGATACCTAAGGGAAAGGAAAAAAGAAGGTTTGAGACATCTTTTAAGATGTCTAGGAATCACTTTGTAAGTGTATTCAATAAAATATGCTCATGTATGTGTAGTTTCAATTTTTCAAGAATGGTTACATAACCTTAAATTGGCTTGCTTAGGGGTTTGGTTAGGTATAAAAATGCAAACATGTTATAATAGGGTTTATGGCACACTAAATAAGTGAAATGAATGAAATTTGGGTAAAAAATAATTAAATTGGTGAAACCCCATTTTGGATTGAATTGTGTATGTAAAGGGACATTAATGTGTATAATGTAATTGATGCTAGTTTATGAATAAATAAAGTATATTAAACTACATTACATATCGGAGTTGAATTTTGTGGAATACATATGACATTGCATGTTAAAATGCATAGAGTGTGTATGTAAGTGTGATGATGTATGTGACATGAAATGTTTATTCAAGTGATGGTAAATGGATAATTAATATTAGGTTATGTGATAGGTTACATGGGATGAGTATATACATTTGATAAATAGGAAAATGATAGTAGTGAAACAACAACATGAAAGTGTATAGGTACATAATAATCATATGCCTTAATAATCAGATAAGAATTAGTAATAATGTACTTAAGTTATATAACTTATATGGAACTAAAATGAACATGTCACTAGCCCATATGTGTTAGACTAATTAGATTGGATAGGTTGATCGATCAACTAGTGAATTAGCAATTGATAGTACACTTTGGTTTTATTTTCATACAGGTGCAGCTATCATTGAGGTCCACAAAGGCCACTACACATTTATATGTTATACATTGATGTCATGTTAGTTCATATGGGTGCAATTGCCATTAAGATCCATGAGGGCCATTGCACACTTTCATATAGGTGCAGCCACTGTTGAGGTCCATAAGGGCCACTACATATTTTCATGCTGGTGTAGTAGCCATTGAGGTCTAGAAGGGCCACTATACATTTACATGTTGGTGAAGTAGCCAAAGAGGTACAAAATACAGACCATTGCACATCATGATCTCAATATCTAGTACCGATACAGGAGTCTATCAAATATGGGCTAAGTAAGGGTTAACAGGCACAAGATAAATTAAGGGAAATTATGTATAACCTAAATTACAATCACACCTAATAGTGTATGAATAAATAAAATAATGCATGATCATATTGTTGTTATGCTAGTGTAAGCATATTTATTGAATACAAAATTAAGCTTGATGTGGAACGCATAATGTTTTTCAATGCATAGGTATTAGATAGACAACACCAGTCCAGCCTCAAGGTACAAGTGTAGTGAAATTAGTAGTCGTCACTTGGTATATTTTTTATATCTCTTAGTGTGATGTATATAATAATAGCTGGCACTCATGCATAGTTAGTTGGGATGTGTCTAGTCTAGTCATGTAAAAATAAATATGACAGGTCTCAATGTAAATGTGGCATGTATGTGTGTGATTATAAACTTTTGCTACTGCTATGATAAATAAAGATAATATTTGTGATGTTGATGGTTTTAATGGATTGGAAGGATCAAAAGGATCCTGTATAATGGATTAAGATTGAGATTATTTAGAAGTGTTATTTTTAGCAGGTTCTATTTTGGCTTATGTCATCGTGCTACAATTATGCTATCAAATTTTTGTTAAATTATAACAAGATTATATATGCATGGGTGTACATACATAACTTGAATAAATATATTTTCACAAACACCATATAGCCATTGACTAATTAAAGGGTTTTTGAAAGATAAAAATGAAATCAAATAAGAGAATGAAATGAGATCAAATTAAGTTTGTTAGTGTGTCATCTCTTATTCGAGTTCAACTATCAGATTAGGTATAGGGTGCCACATTTGGTGGTATCAAAGCAAGTTTAGGTGTTCCTTGGTGTATAGGGTTATGTATGAGTGCCATAAGGTTTTACATACATATATCACATAACGCTACACTACTTGAGGCTGATGTTTATTCTTTTGATATAGATTGAAAATGAGCAAAGCAACACTGCCTGCTTATAGAGAAGAGGCAAAAAAATATGCTCCTACAATAATTCATGATCTAGCAAGATCAGAAACTCTAGTCCTTAGTGATACTGATTAGCCAATGCCTACACAGCTAGTAGCAGTATAATCAACATTGTTATAGTAGATGGTGGATTTACTTAGATAGTCTACTATAGTAGTTGCCCTACCTCCACCACCAAACAGTCACCATAACCACCTCTAGCTCTCCAGAAGACCTACTTAGAATGGGTGAAAAAGATGGGAGTTGTAGATTTTATGGGAGTAGGATGTGATGATTCAGCTATTGCAAATTACTTGCTTGAAAGAACATATTGGATTTTGCAGCAATTGAAATGTACCCCAAATGAAAATTTGATATGTGCCACCTCACTACTATAGGAATAGGCATTTGATTAGTGGGAGACAATTTTAGAATGTAAGGCTCTAAGAGAATTAACTTGGGATTTCTTCCTACAAGAGTTTAAGAAATGATATATCATAGAGAACTATCTGGAAAAAGAAGAGGCAAGAATTCCTAAATTTGAAACAAGAGTGGCAATCAATATCAGAATATGAAAAAGATTTTGCCCGATTAAATAGATATGTGAAGGAAATTGTGCCCACTAAAGCAAAAATATATAAAAGGTTAGGCAAGAGTATAAATAAAGAAATAGTTAAATTAAATTTGTATTGATGATAAAAGATAATATAGTTGATATGACACCCCCTATCGGATTCCCGAATAACCCGATAGGCAATGCACTTCTCGACAGATCACCCATCTTAGCATTATTCTAAGAGAAAACTCCTTAACACTTATGGACTGTTCTAAAACTCTATCTGATATCACTTTGATGTCCAGTCTAATCCTTATACACATGCATACATAGCTCGATAGACTCAGACGAAGCCTTTATAGACCTTTTACAGGTCTTAGAAAAAAATTGGGCAACATAATAGTTATCCAAGTGATATACCAAAAATTATTTTCCACCTGTTAAAACACTTCTATATATAACAACCCATAACCTTCACTTAGACCCTTATGGTCCCCCAATCAAACATTAGCACATCTCATATAGGTCAAAATCAAACACATAAAGCTTTAGGCCCAACAAATATAAAAGCCACAAGTAAGCCCAAGACAATTAAAACACCTATTTATTTATAATTGATTTGATTAAGTTTATAGACTTTAACACTTCTAAACATGTTGCATAATAACCTACAGTTCTTACATGAGTGCTTACTATACACATCAACACACAAATAAAATATGTGGCCCTTTATTATCTCTACCGCTACACTACATGTACTACGAGACTAGATAGCTATCCTTGCTTATTTGCACACCAAAACACTGGTACGCTAAGTATAAAACTCAGTGGTGAATTTAATAAATTAAAGCATGTCTTATGCAAGCATACAGATGATTTAATACACTAGCAACAAAAGATTTAAGTATATAGAACCCATTTAAAAAAATGTAATGCTCATTATTTCATTTACATACATTCCATCAGCCAAGTACTTATAGCTATACCAGACACATGCAAGTATAAAATAATGGTCTAGTTGGAGTGTGTGAGTAACATGCCAAATAATTGATGCCATTCAGATGCTATGTCACAAGTTCTTCAAATTTACCAAAATGCCACTATGATAATTTTATTCAGTTTATTACTATAGTTTATTCAATCATTCTATTATTCTCGGGTGTATTATTTAAATTATTAAATAGGCCCAGCTAGGTAGACTACACTTACAGACACTGGAATAAGAGGGAACTAAAAGGTGTGCAGTGGCCCATATTTTGGATCTTGACCGTTGCAACAGTCTAACATAGCCTATAGGGATCAGTTCATAAAAACCTCTTAAAGGGTAAAATACTGAGTAATTATGCATAAGAATCAGTCCGTAGACCTCCTAAGATGCTGATCATATTAAATAATCCATCGGGGTCTGCCTAGTAGACTAGTGCAATGGCCCCTCCAGGGACCTTCATCGCTGCATCGGCATAATTCAATGTATAATCGGAAGTGCTAGCAATAACGAGTGTCTACCTTGCAGACTACTATAGTGGCTCAATAATGAACCTTAGCTGTTACACCGACCTAGTGTGATAAATAAACAGTTTAGCAGCTGCTAATCTCTAAGTTGACTGATCAATCCATCCAGTGGGTATCTAACTAATGGGCCATCGAACTTTCTTTTACATTTATTTATTTATTGATCATTGTTTTATAATATTTAAAAATGTTTAACAGTCAGTTATGAGTTTATTTCCACAATTAAATTTTGACCCGGATAGTTACGAGTCTATTTTGGTCCTACCAAATAGTTATGAATATGTTTTTCTAAGCCCAATTTAATATAATTATATAGGCATAATTAAGTCCATTTTATTCCATTAATTAAGGCCCTATTACATGCAATTTATAAATCATATTCAAGTTAAGCCCAATTTGGTCCTTTTATAGGACAGTTGTAGGTTATTTATATTATTTATGTATATATTTATAGGCCTAATAGTGCCTTGTGCTAGGCATTTTTCCTATGCCATTCTCAATCAACATTTTATATAATCATAGGCCTGAAGCTAAGTCTATGTGTAACTTCCAAGTGAAATTTAAGGTAGCCTCAAAATTCCATTCAAAACAAATATACAAAAGGTCCCAAATTTTTGGTTTAATGCCATGTCATTTTAATTCTATTTAGGCTAATTTAGTCACTTAAATTCAAGCAATTCTAAACCCCATTCTAACTGAATTTAACATAAGTTTTTCCTTACTATTATTTAACCATTTTCATGCCATATATCTCACATATGTATGCTTATTCCATTATAAGGTCATGTTCCACATTTCATGCTTAACATGCCCTGTTATTTCACACACATTTTAGCATGCTACAATATGCTCATTATACCTTAATTTCCATATATGTGTCTCGGCCAAAAAGGATAATGACCACAATCATGCTTTTACTCACATTTAATCATACATGTAAACATCATAGCATGCCATAAGCACATATACATGCACACATACTACATGCCATGCCAACCAAGTCACACTAAGGCTCACACATGCCACGACCATACCCCAACCTTATATTCACTAACTTGTTTTTACCAATTCCATCACACATACATATAACCCCATTCCTAACATGCCATTATCTACCTAATATCCCAAACCCCACACATCACACACATGCCTTACACATCAAGCACCTCTCAGCCACATTTAACTTATAACCATATTCATGCATTTTCATTAGTTTGCCATACACATATGATATTTTTTCACTCTAACAAGAACACACATATATGTATCCCATGTTCATGCCTTCACCTATAAGTTAACATACATACTAGCCATCTTTTATTATTTTAACATAAGCACACATACATGTACTCCATACCACACATTTTATGCTGTTGCACCACTCATATATGATTTGGCCATACATGTCACGCATATTGTAACACCTTTTACTAGATTCTCAAAGGAATCTAATAAGCGGTGCACTTCCTGCTAGGTCACCCATTTTACTTCTCCCACAATCATTCGTTTAACTTTTACTTATACTGCACTAGGTAACTCTGTCTGATTCTAAATTTAGTCTGGTCAGATCCTATAGTCCATTTAAGTTCATATTATCATGTTTCGGCTATCATAGAAGGAATTCAACACAATCCAGTATTACCTAAAAATTCAACAGCACAACGGCTGCCCGAGTCACTATCCCAAAATTCATTACCACTTGTAAACACTTCTATATCATACATCACATCTCCTAGACCCTTCTGGTCCCCTAGATATCATCCTCTTAAGATCATCTATCACATAACAATCATAGGCCTCAGGCCACAATAAAAACACAAAGAGCCTCAGGCTCACAAGTATCCAACATAAAGCACACATACATAAAAGAAACCATCACATGAATAATTACAACATAGTCTATTATAAATAAATACTACTTTGTGTTCCGTATATACATCACACCCATTTCCCCGCCTAAGTACATAGAGTGCAAAGATTATACAACTATACATGATCAATCTTCTCAAAAGTGACCTTTGAACTCCACTACATGCTTTATGAGGCGACATCCCTGATCTTGGTACCTTTGCACCGAAACAAGTACACTAAGTATAAAAATACTCAGTGGTGAACTTAAAGCATTTAAAATCATGTCATCCTATCTTTTCATACATGTGCAGTCCAATTATTGTTCTTGTTAAATCATTTAGTTCATTCTACACATTATAGTGCCAAATTACCAAAATACCCCTAAGGCATTTATATGTCATAAAATAATCTTTT
>CANXYI010390710.1:0-10276 GCA_948208565.1 Hura crepitans | reverse complement strand
CCTTTAGCTACATATAAATTTAGTTCATCCTCCTCTATTCAATAAGTATAGCTAGTTTATTTTTCTACTTATTCTTAATATAGATTCACTTATTTATTACTAACTAACAAGGTCATACTTAATGCATTAGGTTTGACTAGTACATCTAAGATACTATGCATAATGTAGACTATATTATAAGCTTTTATAGGATTAATATGATGCATAATCAGGTGTGCCTAATACTTTACTTAACCTAGGTTTTACTTAAATAACATTAGATTAGTGTTATAAGTAGTAAATTTAATGATTAGAGAAATGCCATCTGAATTACCACTTATTTCAATTTTTCTGGTATTTGATAAGGTCGTGTCCTACTCTAAGTTTCTATTTATTCTTACTTTAAGTTCTGTTATTCTTAAGCGTGCTTCACCCATCTATCATTAAAAAGTGATAACATATAGTAGTATTTATCTATCTTAATGTATACATTTACAATATCATGCATATTGAGTATGCATCAAAATCAACATATAGTTACTATGTTGCATGGATTAAGTATAACTAAAGTCAGTGTGCTACTCGCACATAACTATCTAAGTATATGTGTGATATAATTCATAATACTAGATATATAGGTCATTTGAATTCATAAAATATGTATTGGTACTAAAACATGTTTTAGTGAGGTACTGGAACTTAGTTGTTTAACAACATTAACTTACTCTATACTCAATGACAAATAACTAATTATGTGTAATGCTTAGTGGAGTTAGGTTTAAAAATTATTCTTTAGAGCTGGTTGTATTCTCAATGTGCCCATACTCTACTTGGTGTCTCTTTAGAGATGCTATATTTATGAGGAGTCTAGTATATATAGCACATTATTACTCTTATGGTTGGTAGTATCGATTAGCTCCTGACAAGGAGGTCCTTTCTTAAAACAATCTCTTAGTCCATAAAACTAGAATCATTCATACATATCATAGGATTCCCAATTACATTTTATACCTTACTCCTTTATTTTCTTATCCCATTTCTATTTATTCTCTAGTAACCTACAACAAACTTCACAAGTGCACAGTTAATCTAACTATAATACCTAAGATGTTGTCCATATTTGTACATGAGCCTTAGTTATTTGTTCAATGAGCATATTATTTGGTCTATAATCTTGGCATGACATCTTACATGTAATGCCCGTGTTCTGAGGCTCTGTGAATAGTGTTATTGGGTCTGGGTAGTGTGTTTGGGGTGCTGACTCACTTACATATAAATCGAGGCAGTGACACTGGTCATGATACTTTAAGGGGCTTTTACTCTGATGCAAATAGAAAAATTAAAAAATTTAGTAGAACCAATAATTCATTTTGGACTATAAGCTACCCCTCAATGTAATAGAAATTTTTTAAGCCAGGAATGACCTGGGATGAGCCTGAACGGACTCAAAAATAGTGGACCTTGATGCTCAAAAATTCCACTGAGTCCATTAATGAAAGAATTTTTGGATTTTAAGGTCATTTGCAAATTCCTATAATTTTTTAGGTTGGCACGCAAATCGAAGTAGTCTAAAAAAATTGCCTTATAGATGGAATTTGGCCACAAAAATTTATAACCAGGTAGAGGAGATTAAAATATGAATTTTAAAATAAATGGTTCAAATTTTTGAGGTCTGTGTGAATTTTGGTAAATTTCTAAAATTCTATCAAAATTTGAGCTGTTTTGGGTGGTCACGAGACCCACCTATACAAAACCAGCTGGCCTGAGAGACATGCTAAGTGTCCAAGTGGCTGGACAAGTGGTAAAAAAGTAATTAAAATAAAAAGGGAAAAGAAAAAAAATTCTTTGTGCTACCTTGAAAAGTCTAGACGCCATCTTTAATAGGCCATATCTCTTTCATTTTTCACCCAAATTTCGTGATTCTAGTTTCTAAATTCAAGTTAGCCTATTGGTGAATTGAGGGAAAAGAATCAAAGGAAAAGAAACCTTCAATTGGAAGAAAGAATTCTCCAAAATTTCTTAGTTCAAACTGCCTAAAAAAGCTTGACACCATCTTCCACTTTCTCTAGTCATATCTCCCTCATGCCTTCACCAAAATTTGTCATTCTTCTTCTTAAATTTTCTTTAGGATGTCATGGACTTGAAGGAATTGGAAGTTTGGAAAAGATGCTTTTAGCAAGGAGATAAAAATCTTCAAATTTTTCTAGATAGATGTAGTCCAGTAGGGGCACCAAAGGTGAGTTCTTTACTTCTCTGGAATTTCTTGGTTTTTCTTGGATGGAAGTGCTTCCTTGTGATGCCTAACTTCTGTGGGGACATGTATGGCTTTTTGTATGAGGTGAATTAGAGCAAAGGAGAGCTTGAAGGGGGTGTAGAAAGTCACCATGAGGGTTAGAATTAAAGGTAGGCATCCTCAACATAGTGGAAATGGCATCTTCAAGTGAAGAGGTAAGTGAATTTCATCATTCACTTCATGCCTCGTAAATTCCAATATCTGTTCCTTGAGTTTAAGAATGGTTTGAGTGTTTAAATTGGCTTGCATAGGCTTTCCTCTGTGTAATTATAGTCTATGGCATAAGGGTGTGTGTATAGAATAGTTATTTGATGAAAAGAATTAATCTTAGTCTCAAGTGCTAGTTTGGCCAAGAGGTATATAAGTGGAATAAAATGTACTTGGGATGCTTAATGTATAGAGTAATGGCTTTAGCATGGATATGCAATAGTATTCCTTATGGATTAGTGGAAATATGCATAATTGGTAGGAGTTGCAATTGTGGCTGAGAGTTTGTGTTTGAATGTGAATGTGTGTGGCTTATTTAGTATGGTCTTAGGTGGTATTCAAGGTTAGAAATTACATATGCCTTAGACGTATAATGTATGAGTAATTTGCTTGGCATGAAATGAGTTGAATTGTGTATGAAAGTATGGAAAGTTAGTGGTGGCCGAGGCATATGATAGGCTTTTGGCTACTTGAATGGTATGAAAAGATCAAGGCTTTTATGTAAGTGTGACTAAGTTATTGATTAATGAATAATTGTAAAAGGAACACTATAGGAATGCATGATTAAGGCTTTTAACTAGTTGTACTCGAAAGTTACCTAAAGGAAATGGTATGAAAGTAGGGATGATATGTGTATACAATTATGTGTACTAATGCATAATTATGTGAACATGATTAGCTTAACTCCTTTGGAATGAACAAGAGTAACATGTATACATAAAATGACATGTAATGTAGTCAAGAAATGACATGTAACATGAAGCTAGAATTGGCTTGAAATAATGTATGAAAAATAGGAAGTAATGTGCCTTCAAGGAGCTATAACTTGAGAGTAAGTGACGTGCTTAAATTTGTGCCTTCGAGGGCTATGGTTTATGATTGTGTATAATGGCATTGAGCTTATGGTTTAGCCTTGTGAATGGCCTAGAATTTGTTAGCTTAGGGCCTATGAACTTGATGTAATTAGTTTTGAAAATTGCATTGAAACAAAAGGTGAAATGGGCTTTAAAATCCTAGTTAAAGCTAGCCACAATGACCTACAACTATCCAAAATGACCATTACTTGAATCAATAAATCCTCTTGACAATATGTGGCCAAGATTTGTGATATATTAATGGAATAAAAGCTAGCATAATATATGATAATTATTGGCAATTGTACCTTGATGATATTTTATGATAAGTTCACCTGAAATAGCCTATTTATTGCCATAACGGATCGAGCTAAATTTCAACTGACTATAAAAATTATAACTGACTATTTTTGAGTTTATAATATTATAAAAAGTTAATCAGTAAAGAAATGGACACTGAATGAGGTTAAATAGCCCACTAGTTAAACATGCACTAGATGGGTTAACCGGTCAACTAAGGGATCCTTAGCATCTATTACACTGTCTACTTTTTAGATAGGGCCGATACAGTGGAGTAGGTCCCCATTAGGGCCACTATACTAGTCTATTGGATAGATAACATTCTACTATTGCCACCTGATGCTAGATTTGATATTGTTAGTGCAGCGGTGTAGGTCCCTATGGGCCACTACACTAGTCTATTGCATAGACCAATCTATTGGGTAAATATAGCCATTTCATCACTAATAATTTATATGATGTCGATGTAGTAACGTAAGTCCTTGAGGGCCACTGCACTAGTCTATTGGACATACTAGTCTGCTGGGTAGACAACCCCTTGTTATTTACACCTTGGGTGCTAGAATTCAATAGAGTCTGTGTAGCGGCACATGTCCAGAATGGGGATCACTACACCAGTTTAATTTTCCCTCTAGATCAAGAGTATATTAGGGATGTCTCCTTAGTTGGGCTAGTTAAATTAATTAAATAAGATTAATAAATCCACATATGACTATGAGACATAAGATATGGGCATTTTAATAATTTTCCACTGATAATGAATAAAAGGCTTTAAATGGCATAATTAGTGCATTCAAATGAGTAATAATGACCAAACACATAAATCATATGGCTTGTAATATATAATTGTATAATTATAGATAGAAATACCCTAGGGGTAAAATGGTAATTTTGCATGATAATGTTTTAAGTTAAACTGAGAAGACAGAACCAAATAAATATAGAGGTTTTATGCATGGACTAACTTTTGGATATGTTTTTAATATTTTTAATACTCATCATTACTGTTTTGGTGCTAGGTACCAAGACCAAGGGCGTCACCTCATAAAGCATATAATAGAGTTCAAGGGTTAATTTTGCGAACATTTATCATGTATAGATGCACAATTTTTGCACTTTATGTACATAGGTGATGAAAATAAGTGTGATGTATATAAGGGACAAAATAGTATTTGTTTTATAACAGACTGTGTTGTAATTAATAATGTGATGATTTCTTTTATGTGTATATGATCTGTGCTGATGCTTGTGAGCCTAAGGCTCTTTATGTTTTCATTGTGGCCTGAGGCCTATGATTGTTGTGTGATAGATGATGTTGATAAGATGATATTTGGGGACCAGAAGGGTCTAGGGGATGCAATTTATGATATAGAAGTGTTTATAGGTAAAGAAATGAATTTTGGGATAAGGACATGGACAGTCATTATGCTACCGGATTTTTAAGAAATATTGAATGGTGTTGAAATCCTTTTTTAATAGCCTGAATGTGATAATATGAACTTAAATAGACTATAGGAACTGACCGGACCAGATTTAGAGTCAGACAGAATTACCTAATGCAGTATCGGTAAAAGTTAAATGAATGATTGTAGGAGCAGTGAAATGAGTGACCTAGCGGGAAGTACACTGCTTATTAGGTTTCTTCGAGAATCCAATAAGGGGTGTCACATTACATGTTTATGAAAACCTGCTTAGTGCTATATTGCAAGTACTTGTAAGGTATCAAGTTGATAAAATACAATTCTTAAGGTAAGGACACATTTTATTTAGATTAACATAAATTAATTAGCTTATGGAATTAATATAGTTTGGGAGATTAGGAGATAAGGGAGCACATACTTGAGCTTACATAATTTTCTTGTGTCTTGCCTACCACTTTTCATTTTCTTTATCCATACTTAGTCTTGGGTCACTATCACTTTCGGTTCTTATAGGACAAAGATCTTTCCTAAATTTTTATTCTTGCATACTTATTCCTATATAGTAACAAATACTAAAATTAATATTTATTCATTTTGTGTTCTACCTTCTTTAGATTTTATTTTCCTAACCCTTTCCCTTCAATATTCTCTTTATTACTCCTACCATACAATATTCTCTAGTGTTAGAACTGTTGGCATGGTCTACATTTGTAATAGCTTCTGCTGCTACTGCTGGTAGCAATAAATTAACCAACCTTTTGGTTTGTGGTTGCTCTATAATTCTACTTCCTAGTTGTTCAATCCCCAACCACTTAATTTCACAACTGCATGCCTACAATGGCTCAGTCTTATGCTACTAAAATCGCAACTATACAAAATTTCCTGTAGATTAACAAGTCTTTTGGTTATTTATTTACAATAGTTTTAGCAGTAGTATCCATCTGTTGTAATAATATTAGCACTTGTTCCTTTTCCCAAAATTTACTTTGTTGTCAACAAGTTTCCGTGGTGGGGAGGGAGTATGAGTTTTGCTTACCTGCTGTGCACACTAAATAGCAACAATAGTGACATTTGTATTTGCTAACTATAGTAGCAAGTGACCTACCTTGCCTATTGTTTAGCACTTCCCTTTCCTTATTACACCTATTATTAACTCTAAAATAGGACATATTAAGCTTACCTCTTGCTAGCATTGTCAGTAAATGTTATAGCAGTACATATGCCTCTCTACTTCACTAAATTGTAGCTGAAACCATCACCCGCAACACATATACCGTTGCTTTCCTCTATTTTTTTTGCAGTTCCCCTTTCTCTCTTAACCATTTCTAATTTCTTGCTAATTTAGCCTTCCTCTTTATTTTACTGGTTTGCAGTTTGCTATTTTTGTTTCTTCTCCTTTTCTCTTTTTTTTTCTTTTCTTTTTGTAAGCTTATTACTCATTATTAATAACTAATGTTTCTTTTCTTTGCCTTCTCTCTTCCTTTTTTTCCTTCATAGTTTACAACTTGATCTTTCTTGTTAATTAATTTATGTTGTCACCAAAAATTCTAGAAATTTATCGACTCATTAAGTGGTTTTATTCCCCTTCCCAAAGTGCTTGTATATTATTATCATTATTATTATTCTTATTATAATTATTCCATTCTATAATTACATAATTTACCTCTTGTATACCTGTATAATTGCCAAGTTCCAATTATTTCCATACAAAACTCTTTAATTGAATCAACTTGTCATAACATTATTTCCCTAATTATAATAATAATTTTTTTAAATTGATTCAGCTAGCTGCTCTCTATCTCTCTTTGAAATCGAGTTTGCAAATTAATTTGCCAAGCTTATAGTGTTATAGGTGTGACAATTTTCCCCCGTTTAAGCTATTTCATCTGTAAAATAAGGAAACATACCTAGAAGGAACAACTACAGTACTACTACCCCAATAATATTTGATTTCCTATGTAATCTTTGCTATTTACACTTATGCCATAACACTCACATGGATGGTAATTCTGTTTTTTATGCCTTCGGTATTTGCACCATCATTTTAATAGATATATATACTTGATAAATTATCCTAAAGTAATTCTATTACATCTAATGAGGAAAGAGGCTGACTTGTTTAATTTACTCATAATTATTTAATTGCATTTCCTTTTCCAAAAGTACTAGGTGACCTTACCACTAAAAATCTAGGGTGACTTAATCCTGCTATAAAGCAAGGATTTAGGCAAGCCTAATCTATCTAGAGGGTGCCTAAGATTTGAGCCACCAATGTTACACAAATGCTTGCATAGATACTCCTTTCAGTTTCCTAGTCACCATTATCATATCTTTAGGCCTAATACTTCCTAATATCCCTTATGTATATTACAGAGGAGCTATTGTATTCTTTTTGTACTATTGGTTTTCCCTTAGCTCAAAAATTTTTGAATAATGGAGCTTATCTCACTAATTTAGACATCTATCCATTTCATCACTTTAACTTCCATCCCCTTCCCTCACTTAGGCCTAGCCTAAAACAAGCAATGACCATAGGTTCTTTACCTAAGCTTTTAGTACTTGGTTGAACATAAGGAGTCTGACTTAAACTCTATTATTATTCCTACATCTTCCACCACTTTTAACTTTACTTCTGACTAACTAATTATACCATCAATTCTTGACACACAATAAATGAAAGGAACCCATTATAGTTGTAAGGTTAGCTAATCAATAATCTTTCCCTACTTAATATATGTCCTAGAATAAGGGCCTTTTCATAGGGTTAATCAATTAGGCAATCACAATTTCTCAACGGTTCCATCTTCCCATACTACTTTAGGTTTAACTCCTTTCGTGAGTTCATATGCCTTCAACTTTTAGGGTCATTATAATTGCAACATCTTCCTAGTAAGGGTAGCACTTGTCTTTTTCACTGCAACTATTAGGGTTAATTTTGGTGGCTTCCAATTGAATCCCATACACCCTCACCCTATATGCCAAAGAAGCCATCTTATGCCAAATGAGTCATCCTTTTTTTTAATTATCCCAAAATTACACCACTTATATTGGCACACTATTACATCTTATCAAGGTTTGCAGTACCACTCTTAAATACCTACCATCCCTCTCTTTAAACATAGAATAATTTGAAATGTCATTGGTACACATTATGTAATGCCCATAAGTTAAGGCTCCATGAATAATTTCACGCAGGCTAAAAAGTGTTCCTAAGGTGCTGGATCACCTTCACGAGGCTCGAGGTAGAGGTACTAGTCATGAAACTTCAAGGGGCCATAAAATGATGAAATGGACTTAATTTAAAGATTTAGCAAAATCAATACATTATTTTAGGCTATAATTTAGTGGGCCGTAAGCTCAGATGGAGTCAAGCCCAAAATGACCCAGGATGTACCCGGACAAACTTGAAAATGCCATACCCTGAAGGTTAAAAATTTCCTTAAGTCTTTTAGTGAAAGAATTTTTGAATTTTAAGGTTATCTATAAATTTTCTAAATTTTATGATTTTACACGTAAATCGAGGCAATAGGTTAACCATCATGTTAGTGGAATTTGGTTGTAAAATTTTATAAGCCTCTAAATGGGACTAATTGTGGATTTTAAAACAAATGTGATAATTTTTAGTGGTCATTGTGATTTTTAAAAATTCCCTAAAGTTTTTGCTAAAATTGGACAATTTCGAGATGCTCAGGTGGCATGTGGCCCAACCCTTGCCATTTCAACAACTATAAAAGGGCTCAAAGTGACACTTTACTACCTATTTTGCAACTTGCCCTCACTATCCACCCATTTTCCCTTTTTCCTGCTTCATTTGTCTCGACGCCACTTCTTCTTTGCTTCCACCATTTTTACTTTATTTTAAAAGCTTTTCTCTTGCCAATTGCAACCAAGAATCCTCTAATTATGTTATAAATTGATTTATAAAGCCATTTAAGGCCATAGGAGTCCCTAAATTTCAAGAAAACTCAAAGAGTGTGCAAGTGTACATTAAAGGGGGCTAAAAGGGCAACTTTCTTATGTGTAAGTGATCAACCTTTTTTAATTTATTTCCTAGAGGATTTGGTGATTCTAAGAATGTCTATATGCTTGGAATTTGATTTGGAGTCTTTTGTGATTTTTTAAGGATTTTTTAATGAGAAAGGCGTGTATAGAAGCTAAGGCTGATTGATGTGTAAGTACACCTCTTTCATGCTTGAAATGAAGGATTCATCTCTTTTAGTAGCAAGGTATGTGAATTTAAGGCATTCAAAGTATGGACCTTGAATTTCAAGTGTGAGAGGTGTAAAAGTCTTGTATATAAATGGTGGAAAATGTAGTTAATGTGTGTGAATAGATGAATTAGGCATTTAGGTTAATTATGTATGGAATGCATGCTTGGAATGGTAATTGGGTAAAAAAAATGCATGGAAAGGCTTAGTCCCCATTTGGGTGAGAGGTTTATGCAAGGGTGTGTGTGTGTATGACTTGTTAAGGTGACTTTGGCAAGGATTCTTATCCATTTGACATAGAAATGCATGATTTATAGTAGTATGTGGTGGAAATTTAGAGTGTGGGCATTAGGCTTCCTTTGGCTGAGAGGTTATTTGGCAAGTAAACTAGTGATATAATGAGTTACCATGGTAATATGTGTGGCAATTACCTTGTTAATGATGGCATTTTAAGTGTAGGTGAAGAAATTGGTTAATAAGGCTTGTGTCTGTGTGCACTAAGTGTGGCTGAGGCATGTCTAAGGTGTACAATAGCCTAGTTTGCATGGCAATGGCATTGTGTGTGTGTAAGCATGCTTGTATGATGTTGAAATATGCATATGTGTGCTTTAATGTGATTGAAAGAATGTGTATGGAAATTTAGGGGCATTGGCTAAGAGGTAGGTGAGGGTAAATGGCATGAAAATAAGGTAAGGCATAATATGTATATGTGTGTAACATGGCATGACACATTTGGCATGGATTTAGCAATGTTTATATGGTATGACCTAGATGAATCTGTATGATTAGTAAGGTATAAAATGAATGTAATATGGGATACCTTTTAAGGTTAGAAAAGGGTTAAAGAATGAACTTGAATTTGGCTTGTGATAACTTGATAAAAGTGACCTTAAATGGACTAGTTTTGGCATGAAAATTGTGCCTTAAATTGAACCAATTAGTAATGTTTATGTAACATGGTATAGAAGTCACTTTTATGGCAAATTGAGATATACTTTTGAGATTGGCTTTAGG
>CANXYI010390605.1:0-12746 GCA_948208565.1 Hura crepitans | reverse complement strand
CATTAGTACATACGGAAAATAGGCTACTAAATATAGCGACTGATTTTACAACCGCTGAGTCGGTAGCTAAAATTTTGCCAAAATTTTCTCCCCATTTGCGACCGAAATATCTGTCACAATAATTGTACGTTCTACACTTAAAAGCGATCAGTTACGACCGATTTTTTGGTCGCTATATTTCATCAATGACCGATTATGGTTTTTCTTAGCGACAAACCTTAAAATTTTAGCGACAGAATTATTCGGTCGCTGAAATGTTAGCGACCAATATCATTTCAGTCGCTATTAATTAGCGACAAGGGTTTTAGCAATTGATTTTCATCCATCGCAAAATTATTATATTCCGTCGCTAATATTTTTTAGCGACCGATATTTATTTTTAGCGACTGATTATTTCGGTCGCTAAAAAATCAATTTCTAGTAGTGGAAATGGTCAATTCTAGACAGTTATAGGTCATTTCTTTACCTTGTGATAGCCCTATTTAGGTCCATTTCTTAGCCATTTTCAAGGCAATTTTCACTATCAAATTCACATTGTTCATAGGCATAATGCCAACACAAATTAGGCTATTCACAAGGCCACAAATAATCTTTTAAGCCATTCCATAAGATCACCATACCATAGCCCTTTTTAGGCACATTTCAAGACAATTCAAGTTCACACTCTTAGCTCAAGTTTAAGTCTCTTTTTATGTCATTTTCCCAAAGCTAAGTGTAAAATATCATTACATTTATTGAAGGTCATTCTCCACATCCATTTATATCATACTAAGTCCATACATTTATCCAAATTATTCTAAATAAATCAAGCCATTTCCTTTGTATCCATTATACATTCAAGTTTTCATCCATCATTTAAACACATTCATACATATACAATTGTACTTTCATGTTACTTAAAGTAATTTATGCCTATTGTATGTCTCGGCCATTACTAGATTTCCTTACATGCATGCATTAATCAATCATAATACATACCATAACATTATTTCATACATTATAGACCTAATATACATGTTAATTGAATTGATCACTAGTACATGATACCAAACCACATGCCAAGCTAAACAATCATATACACATATATATAGACATGTATTATAAACTTTAAACCCCACTTCCAACACTATAAACAAGCAATACACACTTATACACAAGCCAAAGCTCTCTCCCATTCACATAACTCATACTTATCATACATTTTTCAAGCCATTCTCAAGTGATTCCATTACCTTTTAGCTCTAAAACCATTGCCAACACATCCAACACCATAAACATACACTCTTAGAGGCTTTAATCTTCTCGGCCACTTACCATTTTCAAGTCAAACATGCACAAATAAACTCAATTAAAGTTTTATCTCAGCCATGAAATTAGGGTGGCATGAAATGAATATAGGAATTTACTTACCTCAATCATAAGAGAAGGATTTCCCAAACCAATTCAAGCTTTCACAAGCCAAGAATTCTAGCCTTCCTCCATATGAAAATCAGTCCACTTCTGAAGCCAAATTGCATTCTAATTCCCTTAAAAACCATACAAAACATATTCCATTAGGTCCCAAGTAGTCATAGGTAGCTATTCCTATTCAAAATTCCTTAAGAAAAATCAATAAAGCCATAGAATGCTCACCCTACACCTTTGCTACCTTTGCTGGTATGCTTCTTAACCTTACTCCCTTTAATGATTTTTAATTAATTATTGAGAGCTCCTTTTGCAATGATTCTTTTTCTAGAATTACTATAACACATAAGGTTGAATTTAGGTGAAAAGAGTTTTATGGAAAAGCTTAGAATTGCAACAAAAATGGTAGATTTTTCCTTCAGTTGGCGTCGATTCTAGCAAGAGAAAGAAAAAAATTTTCTTCTTTTGTGTGTGGATTTTAACTCTTAGCATAAGGCATTTGACAAGTGTAATGGCCTTAGGCTAGCTAGCATGGTACGGGTGGATCCCACAACCTCCCGAACCATCTCGAAATAGCTTGATTTTGCTAAAAATTTAGGAAATTTTTAAAAATCATAGGACTTAAAAAATTACACTATTTTTTTTAAATTCCATATTTAATCCCCTCTACATGCTTGTATATTTTTGTGACCAAATTCCATCGATAGGGTAATTTTTAGACTGCCTCGATTTACATGTCGACCTTAAAAATTACGAGAATTTTCAAATGACCTCAAAATTCAAAAATTCTTTCACCAATGGACTTAGTGGAATTTTTGAGATTTAAGGTATGATATTTTTAGGTCTATCTAGGCACCTCCTAGGTCATTCTCAACCTAACTCAATTTAACCCTAGAGATCAATAGACTTATTGGTTTTGCTAAATTTTAAAATTTTACCGTTTTCATTAATTCAAAGCCCTTCAAAGTTTCATGTCCGATGCCACTGCCTTAATTATCATGCAAGTGACCCAGCACCTTGAGCACACTTCTTGGACCCAGTGGCACTGTTCATGGAGCCTTGACGCATGGGCATTGCAATTAACATTATTCATTTTACATAAATAGGGTAACTCTAAACTTTCATTTGGGAAAGAATTGATTTCTTATTATGGTATAACACCATTTGATTTAGATGGAACTCTATTTAGAATATAACTAATAGTATCTAATGTATAACACCAAAATTACTTGGATAATTTGGCAATGCTCATCATGAATTGAACTATGTCTAATAGGGTTTGATTTCTCCTTTTAGATGCATTATGTTAGGGTGTTTAAGGAGGAGTCTATTGAGATAATATCCCTTTATCTCATAAATAGCTTTGAAATTCTTAACACAAATATTTTCTACCTTAATCTAATTAAAGTGTTTTAATACTTTTTCCAAGTTGTTTCTTAACTTTATTTTTGAATTCTTTGAACTTTTTAAAGGCTTTAGTTTTATACTTCATCAAGTACACATACCTATATCATAATTAATCATCATTAAAGGTTATGAAGTAGAGATAACCACCTCTTACATATGTGGTTATTAGGCCACATACATTTAAATGTATTAGCTTTAACAACCACTTACATGTTCACCCATTTTGCTAAAAGTTGTTTTTGGCATCTTACCTGTTAAACATGATTCACATATTTTATATGATTCATGATTCATAATCAAATATGCCTAAGTCACCTAATTTGTGTAATTTAGTCATACACTTCTCATTTATATGACCAAGTTGATAATGCCATAAAAAAGATGGTTTTAAGCTATCTTTTCTTTGATTTTTGGTATTTATGTTATAAATATTTTTTTCATTATCAAGAGTATATATTCCTTTAACAATTGAAGCAAAATAATAAAATATATTATTCTTATAAACTGAATGACCCTTGCTCTTATTAATGGAAATCTCAAAATCTTGTTCAACAAGATAAACCATAGAAATAATATTCTTAATGAAAGAAAGAACATAATAATAATTATAAAGTTGTAACACTAATCTAGAAAGAAAACATAAATGATATGTCCTTACAACTAATGCAATAACTCTTGCTCTATTTGGCATGCATAAGTTTATATCACCCTTGTTCAACCTTCTACTACTCTTTAGTCCCTTCAAATCTAAAACCAAATGAGAACCACAATCGATATCTAATACCTATGTGTAATAAACAAAAGAAATATTAGTATTTATCTAAATAATAGAAATACCTAAAGTAAAGTCATCACCATTCTTCTCCTTCTTTCTCTAAGTAGGCCTTATAATTTCTCTTCCAATGTCTAGTTTTACCATAATAGAAGTAAGTTTATTTAGAGCCAATTCTTTTGTTAGCAATTATAAGCTATTTTCTATTACTCTTTATCAACCCACTTTAGGCCTTAGTTGTGTTCCTTTTCTTCTTTTTCCCCTTTTCCCTTTGGAAGATGTAGAATCAATAACCATAATTGCTTTAGAGTTCTTTTGGACAACATCTCTAATAGTCTTGAGCATCTTTACTGCCTTAAAGATCATTGTTTATATCTTATTCACTTGATAGTTAAGCATAAATTATGCATAACTATCATGCAACAATTGTAGAACTAAGTCAACACTTAGCTCATGATCCATAATGAAGCCTAAAGTAGTGAGCTTTTTAATAAACCTATTCATTTTTACCCTGCATTGAACGACTAAAGTCCTCTTCATCATTCTACAGTGAAATAGGGCCTTAGATATCACATATTGCTTGGTACTAATTTTCTCTTAAAATAGCTCTTACAAGTGCAATAGTATGGTGTAAGCATTCATATGCTTATATTGCTTTTGAAGCTCTTAGGACATTAATGCTAGCATGATACATGTTACTAGATCACTGTCCTCAACATGCTTCAAATAAGTTGATTATTCATTACCTTTAACATTGTTACTAGGGATTAGTGGGATGGGATTTTCTAAGACAAAACTAATCTTCTTACTTTTAAGAATGATTCTTAGATTTTAAAGTTAGTCAATAAAGTTAGGCCTAATCAATATATTGACATCAAAAGTAGTTCATAAATTTAGGTTTGATGTGCTCATAATACAGTGTACCTATATGTAAACATTGAGAAACATGTTAATGCATGATTATGTACATGAATGCATTTTATAAGGTCTTTAATAAAATACATATTTTACACCCACAATTTCATTGTGAACCAATAGCCCTCATCATTGATCTATGAAAACTTGATGTTCATCTAAGTGAGATAGTAACTATTTCTTGTTAAGGTCAAACTTTAGGTATGCCTAACAAGGCTAACTTATAATTGAAATAGTAGGCATCATATGCTAATTGCATTTAATGTAACTACTGATCATTAGATGACTAACTCTTAATATATATGTATTTTATTCATTTTTCTTCAATCTTGCCTTCATACCATTAGCCTTAGATATGCTGAACAAACTAATAGGCTCTAGTTAAGACAAACACATTAATATAGTCAGAAAATATTCTATTTAGCATGAGCTTGGGTTAACTTAA
This sequence comes from Hura crepitans, assembly GCA_948208565.1. Taxonomy (NCBI): domain Eukaryota; kingdom Viridiplantae; phylum Streptophyta; class Magnoliopsida; order Malpighiales; family Euphorbiaceae; genus Hura; species Hura crepitans. The sequence continues at coordinate 7,803 of CANXYI010390605.1, read as the reverse complement.
CAACCTAATACTAAAGAGAACTCAGGTTCATACAATATTAACAGAAGGTTTACAAGTATTAATATTTATTGAGGGATTTCTTCCTTTTATGTCTCATCATACATAGTTTGCATACTTTGGTAAGTGCATGCAATGGGGTTTAGCATGCTTTGGCATGTACATGCATATTTAATCACCTTAAATGTATGACTTAGTTATAGAATTTTATGAGATTGATTTCTCAAGCCAAAGAAAATCAATTTGGGCTAAACCTTAAGTAGTATAGATTAATTACAGACCTAATAAATAAAAATTAAAATTATTCTAACTATTTCTTCATTGCTTTTCCTTGGATTGACCTTGTTTTCCATTTTCTCCTTACATTTCTTCTTCCTATGTAATCTAATTACATAATTCTTCTGTATAGAAAACCTCATATTACATGTGAAAGGGTTAGATGAGAAAAGAAATATAATAGAAATTGAGAGAAAAGGCTAAGACACGCAAGCCCGATTTACCAAAAAAATCTAAATAATCATGATGAATCATATAATTCGTAGTCTATAATTAGTTATCATGCCAAAACATACACTCTTAGCATGTATTCTAAGGCATTAAATATATTAAACCTAGAAAATCTTGATTATAGTATTTTACTTATGATGCCTTTTCTCCCGATGACTTGAGCCACTAGATGAAAGAGTGCCACATTATGTGTAAATGGCACTAAACAATCTAAAACCCACATTTGCATGTCAAGCACAACTCGCCCAAAACCTCATTGAAATATGCATGATTAAACTTTAAAATTTTAAATTCAAACTCTTAAAACAAAAGAAATAACTTTTATACCCATGCCTTAAATAGAAACTATTACATATCCAAAAATAGAAATCCAATTTCTTTTCTCATCTAACCCCTTCACATGTAACGTAAGGTTTTCTATACAAAAGAATTATGTAATTAGATTATGTAGGATTAGAATAGGAAGAAGAAATGTAAGGAGAAAAAGGAAAAGAAGGTCAGTCCAAGGAAAACCAATGAAAAAATAGTTATAATAATTTTAATTTTTATTTATTAGGTTTGTAATTCATCCATACTACCTAAGGTTTAGCCCAAATTAATTTTCTTTGGCTTGAGAAATCAATGTCATAAAATTCTATAACTAGGTCATATATTTAAGGTGATTAAAAGCATATATATGATTTAATGTGATTAAATATACAGACAGTATCCATTTCTTATTAAGGTTAAACCTTAGGTATGAGCAACAAGGCTAACCTATAACTAAAATGGTAGCCATCATATGTCAATCACATTTAATGCAACTACTGATCATTGGATGACCAACTCTTGGTGCATGTGTATTTTGTTCACATTTCTTCAATATTTACTCCAGACTATTAGCCTTAGATATGCTGAACAAATTAATAAACTCTAGTTAAGACGAACACATTAATATAGTAAAAAAATATTCTATTTAGTATGAGCTTAGGTCAGCCTAACAACCAAATACTAAAGTGAACTCTGGTTATACTATATTAATAGAAGGCTTACAAGTCTTAATATGTATTGAGGGATTTCTTCCTTTTATGTCTCACCATACATAGTTTGCATACTTTGGTAAGTGCATGCAATGGGGTTTAGCATGCTTTGGCATGTAAATCACATTAAATCATATATATACATTTAATCACCTTAAATATATGACTTAGTTATAGAATTTTATGACATTAATTTCTCGAGGCAAAGGAAATCAATTTGGGCCAAACCCTAGGTAGTATGGATGAATTACAAATCCAATAAATTAAAATTAAAATTATTCTAACTATTTCTTCATTGGTTTTCCTTGGACTGACCTTCTTTTCCTTTTTCTCTTTACATTTCTTCTTTCTATTCTAATCCTATGTAATCTAATTACATAATTCTTCTGTATAGGAGACCTCACATTACATGTGAGGGGGTTAGATTAGAAGAGAAATATAATGGAAATTAAGAGAAAAGGCTGGGACATATAAGCCTGATTTACCAAAAAAATAATCCAAACAATCATGATTAGTCTTATTTGTCATAGTCCATAACTAGTTATCATGCTAAAACATACACCCTTAGTATGTATTCTAATACATCAAATATATTAAACCTTGAAAATCTTGATTATAGTATTTTATTGGCAATGTCTGTTCTCCCGATGACTTGAGCCACTACATGAGGAGTGCCACATTGTGTGTAAATGGCACTAAACCATTTAAAACCCACATTTGCTTGTCAAGCACAACTCACGCAAAACCTTATTGAAACATGCATGATTAAACCTCAAAATTTTAAATTTGAAATCTTAAAACAAAAGAAATAACTTTTATATCCATGCCTTAATTAGAAACTATTACATATCCAAAAATAGAAATCCAGCTAGAATGAACAAATGTGCCAAATAAAAGGATTTTCACTAAACACATACTCATAAGTTAACATATTATGCTTAATAACTAACAGTCAATCTCATTTGCAATTGCCTCCTCTATCGATGCCAAATCATTAACTTATGCTTGGAAAAAAACCAATGCGCTAAGCAATAATTCTTAATGGTGTATAATCAATCTTTGATTACCTCTATAGCATATAACACACTTGTATAACATATTCATACTAAATAATCATATAGCATACTCATATCACATACGCTTACATCATACCAATACCACATAATACATAACATACTTATATCTTATACTTATGAACACATACAAATACAACTATGCCTAATTATTCTTCTTCTCAATGCCATTATTAGGCCTTATTCAATTCCATTTAACTTAATACATTTCATAGACTTGGTTGACATGTTTAGCAACCCATATATTACTTGCACAATGGACACTCAATTCATAACACGTGCTCTTTATGTGATCATTATCTTTTAATCATATATCATTTTATTCACCATTGCTTTACCTTCACTACTCATATGTTTACTATGTTTCATTTCATACTACAGACACAATTATATAGTTATCTTCATATATTCACAACTAACTCAAAATGTCCTTATTGTAATACTCAATTCAACATAACCAATCTCATCAAGTTCACATCTTTTTAACATATTATCCATTTTAATTGTTATTCTTATTTCACCATAATCTATGAAATTAAGCTCACTTTTCCATATTAATATTTTCATAATGCTAGAATCAAGTTATCACTTATCAATTCATAACATCAAGCATCACTGTATTGTAACTCAAGTTAAAATATTTAGCTTACTATCTTATATGCATATCTTAGTTATTATCTCATTTTCCTAATTTCATTTCAATCATCATATCTTAATTGCACACCTTCAAGCTTATAATCAGCCCTTTAATGTGGTACAAATACAATTCTTTCATTTTAAAAAACCATAAATTCTGGCATAACTCATACTATCTATAATGCTAGATAAACCTAAGATTACAAATAATATTTTCCAGAATATGAATGCTGTTTCTTAAGACCCGACCGTGTATTTATCATATTTTATTGGGGATGAGAGTTGTTTGTGTTTAGAGTTACCACCTGGCTCTAAACCAGGACCACTGATCTTTTGCCTATAAAGGATTTAGAATTAGATCTTATTAATACCCTTATAATATACCTTTCCTTATATTGTAACATTTATCAATTCTGTATCTTACAAGCAAGAGTTTAATTAAATTATTCATGTCACCTTTTCACTTAGAGAAAATAAGTTATAGTATTAAGAATATACAACAAGCATAAATATGTGTTAACATCCATAAATTGGGTCATTCATTAGTTGTTTTTTGACCTAACAATTACTCATAATTTTATAAGAATTATTGGTAATTGCTCAACTCTTATCTCTAGGAGATTGGCCTTTATTAAAATACATTTTTCATTGTGACTTTTATTAAATAAAAATCTAAACCATTTTTTTTAGGAAAACACTAATTAATTAGGTAAAAAACCATTTGATATGAGTTTAGGCTTTTAGTGTGTAAAATAAGTTATTAAGCTACCTATTACAACCCAAAATAATCAAAAAGAAGTAAGAAGTACAAACCTAAAAGAGATAATACAAGAGATATAATTGGTCCCATCTTTATGTCGTCAGGCCCGTGTGGACTCATTATAGCCTTCGGTCTATGTCTGTGAAGACTATAACATATCATGGTTAATATGTTTATCTAGACCTTCAATCTAGTAAGAATAGTCACTTGTTCATAACTCAAAGAAAAGTTAGTAATACTAAATAATGGTCCATAAGGACCCAAAGAAAGGATGAAATTACAACAAATCATAAATAGTGAATGAATCATGATGCATGCTTAAGGGGGATTATCACTAAGAAAACTATAGATGTATTAATTAAGGGGAGGCTTATAAACATATACGTATATTTATAAGGACTAGGATTGCAAACATATGTCTATATGGACTATGGTCCTCTTAAGAAAGAGTCTATATAAACTATATAACAAAAGCAATATACACGAAACATTGTCATCTGTACAGACTACATTCTTTGTGAAAGGGAGTCTGTATAGGCCACACAATAGTTACAGCATACCAATGATACTATAATCACATAACATAACAACATATAAATATGTCAATATGGTAAATATGATACATAATATGCAAGAGTCAAGCAAAGCAATATTATGTCATGGTCCACATAGATGTTGAGTCACATGTATATGAATATATTTAGTTCATGTGAACATAATCATACCTTAAGATAAGTCTGTGTAATTAGGATTAAGATAACAGAATGATCATAACATGCCAATTGTTAGTTATACACAACAAAATAGTTTAAAATAATGACCTACTCCTATGATCAATGTGGGGATTACATAGAATCACAGCACTTATGATCACCATATTAATAGTATGCATGCATATTATATGTATAGTAAGGGGCCTTAGATCTTACCTTATGAAAGAGATCTTAAGCAATAATGCAAGATTGAATGACTTCAGAAAGAATGGAGTTTTTAGTGTAGGCTGCTATCTAGTAATACAAATCTTATGTTTGAGTCCTTTTTTGGACTTACAGATACTAGGGTTTTGGCACTCCAAATTACCTCCCATTTCTCATACCCAAGAGGTGTATTTATAGGTTTAGGGGATGAATCTTCTATTTAGAGGAGTTAAAATCCTTCTAAGATTAGGAGATAGAGTCTAAATGTAAAGCTCTTACTCTTAAAAGTTTTATGTCGACAAGTTCATGCAGACCTAGGAAACTTAGTCTATACAAACCTAGGTTATAGGCTTTCTCACCAGTTTATAGGCTTTGGGCTATGTTTGCATTAGTCTGTATGGATATGGGCTTTGGTTTTTTTGGGTGGACCATAGGCCTTAAGCTAGGTAGAGTCTAGTTGGATGATGCAGACTTTATGGCATTATGTCTGAGTGGACCTATGCCATGTTAGTCCGTGTGGACTAAAATCACAAATGGCTTGTATTATTGCTTTGAGCCAATCTTTGGTTATCATCATAGGCCCAAAAGTAGGGCATTTATAGTTAGCCCCACTTTGGTGTGTGTTATAGAAATACAGAATTAAAATAGTGCACATCAAAGTACCTAAGTTAGAGATACTTACCTAGTGTGAAGCTACATCGAATATGGATGCCTACCTCTAAATCATTGCAAAATCTTACCAGACTTGAATTGTATGTTCCCTTCAAAAAGAATTAACATTGTGAAGATGAACTACACTAAATATCGGTGCCTACTTATCCTCAGATGAAGTGAAAATCCAACTAGGTCTGAACATGCCTTTGCTTTAATGTTTCCAAATAAGGTTTGAAAGTAAGCTACATCGAATACGGATGCCTGCTTACCATCGGGTGAAGATAAACTACACCAAATACGGGTGCCTATTCACCTTTAAAAAAGTGTCACAATGTTATACTAAAGAAAAATACACTAAATATGGATGCTTATTCAATTTCATGTGACGATAAACTACACTGAATATGGTTGCCTACTTGCCTTCAAAGTAATTTTGAAATGTTGAATTGAAGAAAACTACACCATATATGGGTGCCTATTTGCTTTTAGGTGAAGATAATTTATACTGAATACAAGTGTCTACTTATTTTCAGGTTGGTAAATTACAGGTGGACTAAATCAAATTTAATCATAAGTCCTAGAGAGTTAACCAAATCGAATCTAGTGATAAGTCTAGAGAAGCTAAATGTTCCTAACCAAAATGAATCTAGTGTCTGAATAAGCTGACTGAATCAAATATAGTGAATTGATATGGACTGATATGAATGTAGTGCCTTGCATAGGTAAGTTTATGCTTTAGATGAATGAGACTTCTCTATGATATGTGAATGATTGTGACTTTATCCTAAATGATGATTGAGTGAGATGATTATAGTGAATGAATGATGTGATTGAGTGAATGAATGATATATGTGTTAGTTCCTAATCTTTTCTAGATGAAAAAATGTGGCGAGGTGCATGAATAATGCATGAATGTGTTTTTGCTTATTCTTTTCTAAATGAATGAAGAATTTAAATGAATGATGAATGCATGTACAGGTAGCTAGATAATGAATTATGGTGGATGAATAATGAAGGTAGATGTATGTTGAATGCATCTTTACTTATAATGAATGAATAGTGAAGGCAAATAGATGTTGAATGATGAATGCATATTTTCTTAGGATGAATAAATGGTAAAGGTAGATGTATCGATGAATACATGTTTTTGTATGATGAATGAATGGTCTTCTTGTGATAGATGAAGGGTGAGTACATACGCTGTTAGATGTAAGCCTTAGAGCTTATGTAATAGGGTTATATTCATGTGTTTAAACCTTATGAATTAATGTAAAAGGCATTTCTCTTTATATCATGGTACTTTTATATATTACTTAAAATTGTTTGCAATGTCTTAAACCATGTTATAAAGCCCTAGTATAAAATCACAGTGTAAAGAAAATCATGAAGTGTTCATGATGTGGGATTCTGATTGCATCCAAATATGATATACATAAATATCCTTGATCATAGTATTAATAAGATGTGACATTATTAATGCAGATAGATTAGCATATGTTATACTTCTTTATTGGATTAAACAATAGTTCTCACAAGCTATAAGTATAGCAATGCTTACTTGGGAAATAAGTACATCAGAGACCCACCATGAGATCTTCACATGGATACTTAATCTATGTTAGTAAAAGTATCTCATCATATCAGTAGTGCAAGTATCCTTAGACTTGAGATCACTAACTATCTTAAATATGAAGTGACACACTTTAACTCAAAAGCTTTTACTTCAAGCAAGAAGTACACATAGTGAGGTGCTTGGGTATGGCATGACATATTTGGAGATAGGGTAGTAATCAATAAAGGATTCACCACCGCACATTATAGTGGAGAGTTTATCTCATAGTTCTAATAAGTAATCTTTATTCAGAAATCTTTAGCCAAAGTAAGATGCCATATGTAAATGGGATTCACAAAGGGCATTTTTGGAATAAAGGTAAATTATTATAACAATATTTTTAAGGCTTACTTAGACATACTTAGTTAAGCTTTGAGTTGACATATGTTCATACTATAAACTGGATGAGATAAAAGATGGTGAAAGGAGTTTATTGTAACGTAACTATTTATGGAAGGGTTAAGTAAACCACTTAACTTTTTAGCACTTGGGTAGTCATGTTACATGGCTATATACCTCTCTTGACTTGTATACAAGTTATATATCAATTAAAGAATTGATATTCATTCAATAAGATTGAATATACACAGCCCCACATAGAATATTAATTTAATCATTATGTACTGCT
>CANXYI010390553.1:0-10086 GCA_948208565.1 Hura crepitans | reverse complement strand
TTATAAAACTTTGAAATATTTTCTTACATAGAAAGAGCTCAATTTGAGGAATCATAGATGGATAAAGTTAATCAAAGACTATAATTATCTCATTGACTACCATTTTGGCAATGTTAAAGTGGTGGCAGATGCTTTGAGCAGAATGTTCATGTTAGTTATGAGAGCTATGAATGCAAGATTAAAGCTTATGGATGATAGAGCTCTTTTAACTGAGTTACAAGTGAAGCCAAGTCCTTTACAATAAGTGGAAGATGCTCAAAAAGATGATAGCAAGCTTATGAATATTATGAGTTCCATTTTAAGAGGGGAAGTTGACCAAGTTTAAGATCAAGTGTGATAAATGTTTGCACTATAAAGATCATTTATATATGCCCAAAGTTGATGAAGTAAAGAAGCAGATTTGAGTGAAGCATATAATGCATCGTATGTAATGCATCTTGGTAGCACCAAGATGTATAAAGACTTAAAGCCATACTATTTGTTGCATGGTATAAAGAGAGATGTGAAAGAATTCATGACTAAGTGCCTTATTTTGTCAGCAAGTTAAGGTAAAGTATGAAGTCCCTTCTAGTTTGCTTTATCCTATTGCTATACCAGAATGGAAATGGGAGAAAATTACTGTGAACTTTATTGTTGGGTTTCCAATGACGAGGAACAAGTGTGATGTGGTATAGGTGATTATGAATGAATTGACTAAGACTACTCACTTCGTACTAGTGAGAATTGATTATTTTCTAGAGAAGATTACAAACTTATACATTAATAAGATTGTAAGGTTACATGGAGTGTTATCATCCATCATATTAGACCAAGACCTAAGGTTAACCTCAAGATTCTAGAAGATGTTGCATAATGCCTTGGGCACTCAACTCAACTTTAGTACAACATTTCATCAGCAAACAAATGGTTACTTTGAGTGAGTCATTTAGATAACTTGATTAATTATGAAAACTAGTTAATTATGATTCTTATAATGGAAACATATACTTATAAGTGCTGGAAGATATGCTGAGAAGTTGTGCAATTGAGTTCAAAAGGAGTTGCAATTGATACCTCTCCTTAGTTGAGTTTGTATACAACAATAGTCACTAAGCGAGTTTGGGCATGACACCTTATGAAGCATTGTAGGGGAAGAAGTGTAGAACCCTTCTCTGTTGGAGTGAGCTAAGTGAGAACAAGATTATGGGAACAGATTTGATAAAAGATGCTAAAGGGAAAGTCAAGATTGTTTGAGATAGGTTGAAAGTTACATCTAATAGGCAAAAGTCCTATGCTAATTTGAAGCAAAAGGATGTATGAAGTTGGTGACAAGGTGTTTCTCAAAGTGTCACAATGTAAGAAAATGCTCAGATTTAGGAAGAAATGAAAGTTAAGCCCTAGGTTTAATGGTCTATATGAGATAGTAGAATGTGTGGGGCTAGTTGCCTATAGGTTAGCCTTACCACCAGAGTTGTAGAAGATACATGATGTCTTCCATATGTCGATGCTATGAAGATACAAATAAGACCCGTCTCATGTGCTAACAACTAAAAAAGTTGAAATATAATCAGACCTAACATATGAAGAAGAACTAGTAAGGATACTAGCACGTGACGTAAAAGAACTGGGGAATAAGATGGTTACAATGGTGAAAGTGTAATGGAGGCACCACAACATGGAAGAAGTGACATGGGAGAGTGAAGCTTAGATGTGGGAGCAATATCTATAGTTGTTTGATCTAAGTATAATTTCGTGGATGAAATTTTTTTAAGAGGGGAAGAAATGTAATATTTAAGAATCCCAAGGATATCAATAGTACTTTCCCAGATGTGAATAGTATTTCATGAGACTCATGCTACACTAATTTAACTAAGTGGAAGTATTATTTATAATATAATTATGGAAAAAAATTGAAATAAAAATGATGTCATTAAGAAGGTTAAAATTAAAAATAAAATTTTTATGACAGCCTAAAATGAATAGTAACCTAGTTGGGGTTGAACCAATAATTTCAACATTTTTGCCTAAGTTGACTTAGGAGTTTTACAATCTACTATTCAAATATTCTAAAGAGTCGAAATGGATTGGAATTGGAATTTGTTTGAAGATCAAAAGAATTTATTAAATATCAAACAAGAAAAAAGAATTAGTTTTATATCACAATTTTAAGGTTTTTGCATACAGTTTGTTCAAGACCATCGAGGAATTTTATGTATGATTATTTGGGATCATTAGACATAATAATTGATGAGTGAAATTGGAAAATAAAAAAACTAAGGAAAGAAAAAAAGGAATAAAAAGAGAATTATAAGTGGAAATTAAAATAAGCCATTGGATATAGTCAAGACTAGATCTTGACCATTCATCTAACATATATATAAGTTAAAAGGATGGTTAAAGAAGAAGCAAAAATAAGCCCTTTCCCTTATCTCTTTGTCGTCGGCCATGGAAGGCCGATTCCAAGCTTTTGAGCTTTTTTTCCCTCCTCCAATCTACCATTTCTCATAATAATAACTCATTTTAAGCAACATAAAGGCCTCCTCTTGCATTAGACACTAATATTGAAGGCAAAAAGGAAGGAATTTTAGAGTTTTACTTCTAGGATAAATAGTGGCCAAGTAGTGGGTAAGAGTTTATTATGGGGTTTTGATAATTTCACGAGTAATTAAGGGTCCCAATTCAAAGTTTGTGAATTCAATTTGAGCTATTATTGAGAATGTGATTTTATATGAATTTTTGAATGTGTGTTGTTATAATTTTATGTAAAGGAAGAAAGAAAAAGCAAAAAAAAAAGGAGAAAAAGAAGGAGAAGTTAGTTGATTAAAGTATTAAAGAGTGTTTTGGCACTTTTGGTTTGTGTATCCAAGATTTTATAAGCAAAATTAATGTTTAAGAGTGTATGTGTAATTAATACATGTGAATTGCATGTAATTAAAGCATGTAATGTATATGTACCTTAGTCTAAATGATGTATAAGCACATAATAAGGATGGTATATTGAATAAAAATGAGTGTGGTGTATATGCAAGTAATGGTCGAATGGTATAAGCTACAAGACTTAATGTTCCATGTTTGGTTATGGAATTACATGAGTGTCATAAGGTTATGCATATGTAAGCAATTAAATGGGTAAAAATTATAATTATGTTGCCACATACTTAAATTTGGATGCTTGGTTGAATTATGGAAAGAAAGGAATTGGGGTGTAGACACCTGAAGTTTGGCCTATGATGATAACCAGAGACAGGCTCAAGCAATAAGGTAAGCAACCTAAAACCAAGTCTGCACAGACTAACATGGCACAAGTCCATCTGGGCTTGATGTTATAAGGTCGACACCTTAGCCAACCTAGATTAGTTAAGCCCAAAGCCTAAGATCCCCACAGACAAGCCAAAGCCAATGTTTGCACAAACTAAATCTAACTTGGCCCAAAGCTCATATACTGGCGAGAAAACACATGACTAGGTCCATATAGACTTAGTTGAACAAGTCCACATGGACTTATGGACATAAAAACTTCTAAAAGCACGGGATTCCTATCCAGGCACTAAATCCTAGTCCTAGAAGGATTCTACCACTTTTGGATGAGAGACTCTTAACCTTAAGCCTATAAATACCCTCTTAAGGGTATGAGTTAGGGGAAGCTTAGAAGGAGGCAATTCTGAGAACCTAAACCTACTTTCTATGAGTCCATGAGAGGACTTCAACTAGGAATCGCTCTACTAGTCCTAATAGCCCACACTTAAATTATTCATTCTTCTGAAACTCTACCTTTTTGCATTATTGCTTGAAGTCCACTTACAAGGGTAAGATCTGATGCCTCCCACTGTTTATATTCTTACTATTTTCATGGACTTATGATCTCTAAGGATTGACCACGAGTGAGGTGATTCTATGCAGTTCCCACCTTGATCATAGGAGTAAGTGCTTGTTGTGATTTGTTTCATACTGCACAATTGACTATTATTATATTATAATCATTCTATAATTTTCATTATAATCTCATAGACTTATCGATGAGCATAATGAAGTCCGCATGGACTAATTTTGTGATATATGTATGATTTGTTGTTCGTATGGACTTATATTCAATAACAATGTCTTATTTGTCTTGTCATATTTTAATGTATTATACTTACTGTATTGATATAATCCTCTGATGTTATCATGTTGTGTAAAAATTCCATCCTATAATATGTATATTATTGACATACTGAAATTGTTGTTTAGTCCACACAGACTCTCTCTTATGAGGAGTGTAGTTCGCATGGATAATCTTGTCTCATTCTTGTATATTTTGTCTTTAAGTCCACACGGACTTCCTCTTATGAGGAACGTAGTCCGCACAAACATTTACTTTGAATTCTAGTTTTCACATGTATTTGTATTACTTGTCCTTTTTATATGTCTTTATGAATCCTTATTTGTTATCTTTAACCTTTTTCTTTGAGTTGTATGCAAGTGACCCTTTTTACTAGAGTAAAGGACTAGATGAACATAATAACCCTTATAAGTAGTAGTTTGCAGGGACACATGCTGGAGCTAAATTAAGTCTGCATGGACTTAATAATGTACAGACGAGACCAATTAAGTTTTTTGTTTTATTTCTTTTAGTTTTGTACCTATTATATCTTTTGGATTATTTTGGATTGTAGTAAGTAGTTAATAACTTGTTTTACACTCCAAATGCCAAACTTTCACATCAAATGATTTTTCTAACTAATTAATTGGTGTTTTTATAATAAAATAGTTTTAAGTTTTCTTTAATCAAAAATCACATTTAAAAATGTATTTTAATAAGGCCAATCTACTAGAAATGGGAGTTGGGAATTACCATCAATTCCTATGAAATTACAAGTAATTGTCCAGTCAAATAACAACTATTTAATGAGCCACTTTTTAGATTTATAATATACTTGTTTTATGGTTTAAATACTGCACTTTTACCTTCTTACACATAAAAAGGTGACATAATTGCATTAAATATAATGCATGCTTACTTGATACAGGATTGATAAATGTTATAATATACAAAGAATGCATATTATTGAGGCATAAATAAGATCTAAATTCTGAACTTTTCTGGTCCAGAAGATCAGAGGTCCTAGTGTAGAGGCCAGGTGGCGACTCCCAAACACTAAACCACTCTCGTCCCTAGTAAAGATATCATAATCTCTACATGGGGTATGTGTAAAACTTAAAAATAAATATTACCAGGTGATATGCTTATGATAAAGTTAATGCCAATTTTGAATACTATATGTAATAATGTACATTATGCATGATAAATATTGTTATGAGTTGTAATGTATATAAATGTAAGCTTATGGGTCATCAAGAAGCATAAAGAGTAATATGGTACAAGCTAATTATGAATCATGATGTATTACAAAATTTAAACTTAAAATGTCAACTTGGAAGCATATGTTGGGGAATAAAATTTTTTCTTGCAATAAAGTAATTTGAGCATAATAATGATAGAGTGGATGTAAATTTTCTCTTGGTAATAATATGGCCAAATGACCTATAAAATGAGAAAATTGTGCTATGTTGGGTATCCTAAGGAATAACATTGTCATGGCTTTGATTCTTTGTTAATTACAACACTTAAGATTAAATTTTTATGAAATTTGTGTGTAAATATTTGGAACATAATTAAAGAGTGAAATGCCCTTATAAATGTAGATAACCTAGTTTGGATAAGTTGACTAGTCAACTAAAGAGATTAGCAGCTACTAGGCTACTTTGGTATTTAAATATGGCCTTCAGGCCTTAATTTATGACATTCGGGTCCACTTTATGGTCTTTAGTTTAAATTCTTGACCTTTGGGTTCAATTTATGAACTTTGTGGTATGGCATGACCTTTGTGGTTTGTTATGGCCTTTGTGGCTTGATATATCTCTTTATCTGGTATTAGGATAATTGTCTATTGATTATGGGCAAATCAAATGAGATATATAAGTAAATGAAATGGAAATGCATAAGTAATTAAGTTTTAAAAAATAATGAATAAAACTTGCATTTCTTATTAAGGCATATCACAAGTGTTATTGAATTGCATTACCTACATATATAACTTTCACTATTAAATAAGTAATTAACATGATATATATACATGCGTATAATGAACTTATCTTGCATGTGATAAATGTTTATGTTCAAGCTTATTATTTTAGATACATCACTAAGCTATAAAGCTTAGCATGTCACTTGTTGGTTTTGCGATGCGTAGGTTGAAGTGTGGAAAAGAAAAGTTAAAGCAACAATCTTTAGTAGTACAAGGATCTTAAAGAAGTCTCCCTTTTTGGTATATGTTGTTTGCATAAACATTTGATATATATAGTTGGCACTTACATGTATGTATATGGGCATTAGGCCTAACATATTCTAAAGATGTTTGTAACCTCTTTAAGATGTTAGATATATAAGCTTATATTTGTTGTGTTATGTTGATAGTTATGCATGTTTGTGAGATGTGTTGATGTTATATGTTAAGTTAATAAGAAGGATGTGATGTTGCAGTATGAGATGTGATGAGAACTTTAGAAGTGTGTTTTTATGCATGTTACTATATGGGATAGTCTCACCTGACAGTCGTTATGTTACTGAATTTTCTGCACGAAGATCCTGAATAGTGTAATCTATTATGTAGTTTTCATTAAGCAAGTGTTTATAAGGTTTTATGCAAAACGGTTTTGATTTTTTTAGTTTTAAGTCATAAAGGTATATGGAAGTTTGAGATTGGTGGTGTGTTATCCCCCCTATGGGCCTGGGAGTAGGTGGGGTGTGAGGCATTACAATATGGGATCTTATTCATGCATTTTCTCTCATCTTGTGTGTTAAAACACATAGTTTTTTTAACGAATTTTTCCATGCATCATAGGATTGAGTCCTTTTATTGAGAGATCCATGCTAAACCTCTTTAGCATTTTATCTATGTATGTAGACCATGAAAGACTAATCAACCTTTTAGATCTAGCTTTATAGATCTTTATCCTCAATATATAGGTTGCTTCACTAATGTCTGTCATAGAGAATTGCTTTGGCAATCAAATTTTGACTGATTAATTTACTAAGACATCATTCCCAATGAGTAATATGTCATCGACATACAACATTAGGAAAATGATAGCACTCCCACTAACCTTTTTGTAGACATAAGGTTTATCCAAGTTTTATGAGAAACCAAACTCTTTAAGTGTCTTATCAAAGAGTATATTCCAGCTCCTAGATGCTTGCTTCAGTCCTTAGATTTTTGAAGCTTACATACATTGCTATTATCACTAGATGTGAAACCCTTAGGCTATGTTATATAAACTTCTTCTAACAAATTTCCACTAAGGAAAGTTGTCTTCATATCTATTTACCAAATCTAATAATTATAATGAGTGGCTATAACAAGAAAAAGCCTAATAGATTTAAGCATGGCTATCAGTGAAAAGGGTTTATCAAAGTCAATTCCTTTTCTCTAACAATAAAATTTTGCTACCAACCTTGCCTTATAAATGACCACATTACCATCCACGTCGTTCTTCTTCTTTAAGATCTATTTACACCCAATGGGCTTAATCCTTTCAAGTGGATTAACCAAAGACCACAATTGGTTGTCATACATGGAATCCATTTTGGATTTTATGACTTTCATCCATAATATGGATTCAGATCTCTTTAGAACCTCCTCTTAGCTTGTAGGCTCATTTTAATGTACTAGAGTCACATTCTTGTTCTCATGTATGAGAAATCCATATCTCTCAAGAGTTGCATGAACTCTAGTAAGACCACAAGGAACTTGTGTTATAATAGGTTCTTCTATTACATCACCAGCATGAATAATAGGCTAAAGATCTGTCAGTTGATCTACTTCTATTTGTGGATTTTGAAGTTCATCAAGTCCAATTCTACTCCTATGAACTTTCTTTAAGAGAAACTCTTTCTTTAAGAAGATTACATGCTTTAAAACAAATTCATTTTGTTACAAAGTGTTACAGAAAAAGTATCCTAATAGCTTTTTTAGATACTCATAGATAAGCATTTATCAAGTTTAGAATCTAGATTATCTGATATTGCCCTTTTCACATAAGTATGGTAACCCCATACTTTTATATATGAAAGAATTGGTTTCTTGTTATACCACATCTTATGTGTTTTAACATCAACCAACTTAGATGGAATAATGTTTAAGGCATAAATAGTAGTTTCTAGTGCATAATCCTAAAATGGCTTGGGTGGATCTACAAGGATCATTATGGATCAAACCATGTTCAATAGGGTTCAATTTCTCCTTTTTGATACACCATTGTATTGTGGCGGATAAAGAGGAGTCCATTAAAATAATATCTTATTATCTTTTAGATAGCTTCGAAATTATTTGCTTAATTATTCACCTCCTCAATTTGATTGAAGCGTTTTAATACTTTTACAAAGATTTCTCTCAATTTCATTTATGAATTATGTGAACTTTTCATGTAATGCTAAAAAATCCCAGTGTTATGAATAGTGCTTGAAATCATAAACTAAAGTTGTAAGTAAGTATAATTGTATGTGTATGATACAAAGTTAGTGATCTTGAGGCCATAATATGTGTTGGTTGAATGGAGTAGAAAGTATGTTTAAAGTTGTTATGGTGAATAATGCTAAGTATTCATGATTAAGGTTGTGATGATGATAAAGCATTTATAAATTATGAGATTATGTTGTGCTTAAAGAGGGTTTGGAGTAACAATAAGGTTTAGTGTGTAAAATATGCATAAAGTATGAGTATTTTTTCATTAAGCTTTAAAATGAATTATAAGGTATCTATACGTGTAAGAAACATACTTAAAATAAAAACCAAGCTTTTAGGCATGGTTAAGCCTTGTATGGCCGAAAGAGGCCTATATGGATCCATGATGATGCTTTAAGCATACATTAATGGAATAAAAAGAATGGTATATATTAAAGCCATGAGTAAGTATTATGACATGGAAAGTAAAGTATGATTATGATGATGACTATGAAAGCATGAAATGAGCAAGTACATGCCATGATGCTAATGATAAGAATGTAGTATGAATAGCTATGAATATAGAAATGCTTAATAATTAAAAAGGTATTATTTTTACATGACATTATACATTGATTAAAGATTTGAATAATTCAATTAAAGTAAACATAGAAGTGGTATATTATAAGATTACTTGGCCCTTATGATTAGACAGCCTTAATTAGATAGGCTGATTGATCAACTAGGGATAGATAGCAGCTGCTAAGGTACTATAATGGCCCTAGGTTGGTGTAGCAGCCGTATTAGGCTAGTGTAGTAGCCACACAGGTCATAGAGCCACTGCACATATACAGACTAGACTGGTACAATAGTTGTATATGTTCATAGAGCCACTGTACATCTCTAGGCTAGTATAGCAGCTGTATAGGTTCATAGAGCCACTATACATTATTAGGTTAGTGTAGTAGCTATATAGGTTCTATAAGGGCCACTGCACATATACTGAGCCATCAAAGTGAAGTAACTCAATATCCAGTCTTGGATTGTTATGTTCTAAGTATGGCCAAAGAAAGTATCAAGACTTATATACAAACACATAAACATAGTATGTGTATATTAACACTATTATAATCTACTATGTATGTTACTTAATGTGATACATGCATACAAACTTATGATTGATTGTGCAATAGTACTTGAGTAATTGAGTTTGCCTACATGACAATATGAATGCAACTTATGAATGAACAAATTATACTATTATGTAATTTGACTGTGCCATAGAATTATATTATTAAGTATAAGTTATAACTGCAATTTTAGTTGTCATGATAACATGATTAATGGAGAGCATACATATTATGTTGATTATATCACTAAGCATTCACTTAGCACATCATTTTATTTTATGATGCATAGGTTAAAGAAATCAGATTATAGTCAAAAGCCTCAATAGTAGTAAGGAATCAAGAGACAAGTCTTTTGGTATTTGCTTTCCTTTTTGTATAATCAATGTTATACTCTTATCAAGGCACTCTTGTGTAATTTGATGGATTAGGCCTAATCTATGATGTAAATATTTTTGTAACTCATTAATAGTACATAATAAATTGTTTATTTAGGT
>CANXYI010390486.1:0-13911 GCA_948208565.1 Hura crepitans | reverse complement strand
ATAGCTTCCTTGTGAGAAATACACTTTAGTAGTTCACTATTGGCCCATCTCCTAAATAACCCATCTCCTAAAGGCATATTGTCTAACCTTTCTGTTAACTTCCATGGTTGAGTCTTTAAGATATCTAACATACTTATCTCTCCAATCATCATACATGTCTAGCTTGAACACCTCTTGATTTCCCATATCATTAGTAATGATAGATTTTACTGGCCAATAGATTACTAAGACCTCATTAAACCAACTTTGGAAATATGATGCAACTTGAGCCAAGTTATTTACCTCTTCATTGGTTTTCCTCTCACTAAATTCCAATTAGAACTCCTCAAACCCTTTAACGAGGTGCCTAGCTTGATTGTAGGAAGTGACCAATATTGGTGATTTGCATTTATATTCTCCATTGACTTGTTTTACTATAAGTAATGAATCTTCTCAAGTGACCACTCTTCTTGCCTCCAATTCTGAGAGAATTTCCATTACAAGGATCAGAGATTCATAGTCAGCTTGGTTGTTAGTGCAGTCAAAATCCAAGGCAAATGATACTTTAGTTGAATCCCCATTTAAGGTAATGAGGAAAACTCAAGCTCTAGCTGACCTTATAATTCTCAACCCATCAAACCATACTTGCCATGCCTCTGAGCCTTCCTCTTGGTTGATTTCCTCTTGCCCCCAACTATAATGGGCTAAGAAATTAGCTAATGCTCGTCCTTTGACCACTTTCTAAGGTGTGTAATGAAGAGCAAACTCAGCTAAGTCGATTGCCCATTTTCCTAAACAATTTTTTAAGAAAGACCTAATTAAAATGTACTTTATGATGTCGATTTGGCTTACTACAAATACCACTACTGGTAGCATATAATATCTAAGTTTGGTGTAAGCATAAAATAATACAAGGCCAAGTTTTTCCATCGCTGGATACTTCATCTCAGTCTTATTAAGCAATCTACTTAAATAATAGATTGCTCATTCAATGCCATCTTATTTTTGAGCAAGTAATGCTCTAATATATCCTTCTAAGGCAATAATGTAAAGTATTAAAGGTTGAACTGAATGAGATGGAGTCATAATAGGCAACTTGGTCAAATATTCTTTAAGCTCCTTAAAATTCCTTTGGTGTTCTTTTACCCATACAAACTTTTGACCATTTTTTAATTTAGTTAACTTAGTCCATAGGTGTAGTTAACTTGTGGAGTTAGTAATGAATGTTCTCAAAAAGTTAATTTTTCCCAGCAATTACTAAAGCTCTTTCTTACTTTTTAATGGGGAAGCCTCAACTATTGCCTTCGCTTTATTCTTATCTATCTCAACCCCCTTTTAATGCACCAAAAAGCCCAAAAAGTTTCTAGTCAACACCATAAAGGCACACATGACTGAGTTTATCTTTAATTGGTGAAGTCTAGTTCATTCAAAAAAAGATCTCAAATGTTCTAGATGTTTATCTTTTACTTGTGATTTAACCACCATGTCATTTATATAAACCTCCATTGATCAACTGATCATGTCATGAAATATTGCATTCATAGCTTACCAGTATGTTACTCCAACATTCTTTAGACCGATTCGCATCACAACCCATTCAGAAGCTTTAATCTATCTAGGGCACTTGAATGATGTCTTATAAACATCATCCTTAGCTCTAAAAATTTAATTATAACCAGAGTGGCCATCATGAAACTTAAGATGGCATTGCATGTAGCCAAGTTAATCAATATGTCTGCTATTGGCATAGGGTACTCGTCTTTGGGGGTCACACAAAATTGAAATTTTTTAAATTAACTCATATTTTCAACTTTTTATTCTTTTTAATGACTGGAACTATGTTAGATAACCATTCAACATATTAGGTTTTTCAAATAAATTTGGCATTTAATAGACATTGAATTTCTTAGCTAACCATATGCTCGACTTCTCTTGACATTCTTCTCATCAGCTACTTGAAAGGTTTGTGCCCTTCCTTAATTGGTAATTGATGCTCAACTAGTACAAGTGCTAATCTAGGCATTTTGTGATAGTCCTAAGAAAAATAATCTTTGTATTCTCTTAGCAAAGTAACAATCTTGGTCTCAAAATCTCGATTAAGCTTAGCACTAATGAGCAACGGCTTAAGCAACTCGTTTATTCTGACATTTATCTCTTGTAGTAGATCTTAGTTTTGAGAAGTTGAAGTAACAGTCTGGATCTCTATCTCCATTTTGAGTGGAAAATCTTCTATGTCATCAATGCATTATGTGACCAATGTATTATGTTACTCAACAAGGTATTTTACTTCACTAACAATTTTGGAATAAGGTATTTTCATTGGCAATACATGTGATATTTAGTTGGCCGACCCCAATATGTGTTAAGGATCTTGGCCTTAATAGCTCATAATGACTTGTTGATTCATTGGCTTTCTAGTCCTTTGATAGACCCCATCATTCCCAAGCTTTATTTGGGTAATGGTTAATTCTAAGTTGTACATGTTAGCCTCAATCGAGCATATGTCACCTCCAAAAGGGTTGGGATCGGTATGGATTATTTTAGTTGTACCATTAATTCTCTAAATCATAAGTTTTAGATACATTGATAATGATGTATGCAATAATTTGAGTGAATCCAACCATGGCTAAGAAGGGCATTATAGTTACTTTTGACATTTACAACATAAAAACCTTCATTATGAACCACTCAATCGATTTTCATCTGAATGACAATAAAGCCATCCATGTCATTCTCTCCCCTAGCGAAATCAGTCATAATTATATTTGACCTTTGCATATAGTGCAAAGGGATTCGCAGTTACTTAAGCATCCATATAAGTAAGATATTAGATGTCGCTCCATTATCAATTAACACTTTATTGACTGGAATACCATTGAACTCGACCTTTATGTAAAGTGATCAAATATGTTTAGTGGGTGATTTAGGGGATCTCTCAAGCACGATTACTGCATCTCCTTACTCAGGTGTGATCATATCGCCATCTAAGGTGGAATCTTAACCTTACTTGGCAATGAACTCATTTGGTAATGTAACCACATTAATATGTCCTCATTTTCTTGTTACTCATGCCTCATCAACCATTTTCTTTGGTAGCCATACTTACTTGGTTGAAGTCCTAGTGATCTCTTTTCTCTTGGATTGATTATTCTCGCTTGGCTTATCATGAATTGCTTTTACCTTAAGTTGATTTTTCTATGAATTAACTTCCACTGCAAGCTTCTCTTTTAGGTTATCACTCAAGCTTGGTTTATCTTTAGCATTATTGACAATCCCATATAACTGCTTATTGAGAGTGGCCAAATTTTGCTTCTTTGACTTCAAGTTCTCTATTTCATATTTTATTTGCTCTTAAAGCCTTTTAAGCCTTGCCTTTGATATCTCTGCTTTTAAGTCTTTATAAGGCCTTTCTGATCAAAGAAAATGTGTTTTGAACCCATGGGCCATCTCATATTTGAATGTGCATGCTCGAATTTAAGCTAATTAAAAACACTAGTTCAATGCTTTGTGGTCTATGGTTTATGATATTCCTACTCATCAACACTAGTAGGGCTTGGTTTACACATCACCGACCATCTTTGCAACTTTCTTTTATGGCTTTTACTAATCATAAGGCTATCTCCCTTGTGCTCCACTAAGCAATCATTTTTATTATACTCACCTTTTTTATATGATTAAAGCTCAAGACGCTTTGTAATTTTAATCACATGCTTGTCTCTTGATCACAAGTCCTTAGCCCCATCAGCCTTTTTCGATTGATGGTGCTTTTATCTTATGCTCTCTCCTATTTCAATTCTAGTTTTTGGTCTATCTAGTCTTTATGCCTCTAATTGCCCTTTACCAAGTAGCCTTTTTCTTGGTTGGGCTATGTTGATATGCATTACTAGGAAAGGGTTTTCATCGACTATTAGAAGCCTTCCTTTTCATAGGGAACTTTAGTTTACCCTCATTTA
Source organism: Hura crepitans (assembly GCA_948208565.1). Classification (NCBI taxonomy): domain Eukaryota; kingdom Viridiplantae; phylum Streptophyta; class Magnoliopsida; order Malpighiales; family Euphorbiaceae; genus Hura; species Hura crepitans. Next base: position 9,979 of record CANXYI010390486.1, on the reverse strand, counting down.
TCGCCTCTTGAATTTTATTCCTAAAAGCAATAGAGTTATTAGTGGAATGCTTTCAAGTATTATGCCATTTACACTACTCTTTCCCTTATTTTCCTTCAATTGATGGCAATACATGTCTATCAGATAATGATATCTTGCCATCCTTCAACAAATAATCAAAGATCTTATTAGCCTTTGTTATGTCAAATGAGCACTCCTTGGCTATTCTTTTCTTTTGCTTGTTTGTTAAGGAATTTGCCCTTGGTAAGAATTAGGCACTCATATGGAGAATTTAAAGCAAAGCTTGCAAGACATATCTCCTTATCGCTTGAATCAGCCTCACCTTCCATAGTTGATATGTCAATCTGGTCCTTATAGTAGGTTTCCTTAAAAGTAAACTTATTTTGCTCCTCTTCTCTCAATACTTGCTTGAAGTTAATTGTTTGAGTGGAAAGCTCAAACAAACTAGAGAACCTATAACCATTAAAATGTCTACGATAAGGGTAAACAAAACCCTTTATTAGCAAATTGATGCAATCAACCTCGGTGATTAGCGTTCGACAGGCCATCTTAATCCTTCTAAATTTTGAGACATATTTCTCAGTTAATTCTCCTCGGAGTTGAGATAGCCTAGTGAGGTCAGCCAGTGTTACTTCAATTGGAGGCTTATAAAACTCGGCGTGAAATTTCTCCTCTAAAACTGCCCATGATGCAACAGAATTTGGCTCCAAATTAGTATACCAGCTTTCAAGAATAGGTTTATCCCTGCTTCACCACGCTGGACTGTGAACCAAGCTATATGTTCAATTGTTGATAAGTTTTCATCACCTAAAAATAGCGTAAACTTATGAATTTTATATCCTCTTAGAAATAGATAATCTTGGTTAACCCAATCAGGATATAGTTTTCTATAGGATGGAATAGGCACTAGTTGGCTGAATCGCCCGTAATTGGCCCAATAGTTTGCTTGATTGAACATTCCTTGCTGAATAGGCTAGTACACTGGATTTTTAAAAACAAGAAGATTCTAATCACCAACCCTATTTTAACCAATGTTGTTGTATCCTTGAATGTTTTGGCCATAATTGCTTAGAAGTGCTTATGCTTGATGTTATACATGTCCCTATGGCTGCCTAATAGGGACTTGGCCAAATCCTTGACCAAATTGGACAAAGTTTCCTTAGGGTTATCCATGCATGTTTGCTTAACCATACAATTGTCCAAATGGCCCTTGAATTTGTGGTTAATTTTGAGAAAATAATACTTGTGCACCATGGTTAGGCTAGTAACCTCGTTGATCCTATCACCTCGAGATATTGACTTGTCCATATTGTAGTTGAGGTTCAGGGTCATGGAGAAGTTGAGGCACCTCTTACTATCACCATGAATTTGGTGATGACCTTCTTTAAAAGGCCACTATCAACTAAGCAATATTCTGATTCATCTTAGTTAGTGTCTGTTGCACCCTTTGAAATGTCATATCAGCATGCTTATTCATTGGTTGTAGAATAGTTTCCATCCGCTAGACCATCCCCTCAAAGTTGGCTTGATTTTCAGCAACCACACCTTGTGAAATCGCCTAATAATCTACAATAGTTAATGTTGGTGCTTATGAAGGCACAATAGTCCTATCATACTTGACTATCTCATCAGTCTTGCCTTTAAGATTCCTACAAATCCTTTCAAATATATTACAAGGATTGTCTGGTTGAGTAGATTCAGCATTAGAAGTTTTAGTTAGCGTCTTTTTGACTTTGTTAGTTTTTGCAATGAAATTCACCATCTCATTTTCACTCCTTAACTTCTCTTGCAATGTTGTGTTATATGTCATACAGAGTCTCTCATTGTGGTTGCTAAAAAGATGTTTCACCCCAAAAGATTACATTGAAAATCTAATAAATTTATATAAGAGATCTGCTGGTCTAACTTAACAATATTACAAACAAAATCATTTAATAGAATCAACAAGCAAAGCTTTGAGAAAAACTTGGGAAAAATATATTAAATTAGGGTTCAATGGAACTAGTTCTAGACTGATAATCAGCAAGCAATAACAAGTCAACTTAAGCACAAGAACTGAAATTAAAAGCTAAAATTATTGGTAAATAAATGAATTTAAGCAAATAACTAGGGGCAGAATGCAATAGTTGTTTCTATTGATTGAAAAAAGATCCTTCCAAATGTGACTGGCAACCTTTATTTACGTCTAAAAATCTTGATCCTGATAGAACTTCAATCTCCATTTAATCTTTATCTAACTAAGAATAGGAATTTGGTCTCATTTTAAACTCTCCAGGTCTTATCTAACTTAACCATTCAAACTTTTTGGAAATAATTATTAGACTCAAAATTTAATGAGCTTAATTTTTTAGACCGACGTAAACAAGAAGAAAGAAGAAGCAAAAATAAAAAATAAAATTTCATGAACAACAAAAAAACGAATTTGATAAACGGTATCAACATATCGCTTGAGGTTCAATAATCTGCATTCTTAACATTTAAATAAATATTATAAGAACTCAACCCCTAGCATTAAAATATTATCCTTTAAAAAAAAACTTGACACATAGCATTTAGAAAACAAATCTTTACAAAGAATTTGACACCTAGCAATAAATGAATTTCACTATTGCTATTTTTCGTGTTAACCATTAACACCTTAAAATAAAAATTTTGATAAATTTGAATAAAAGCCAAAGATATTAAGAAATCAATTGTTGTATTTGCTTTTCATCAAGAAAATCGCATACACTATTGGCTACTGCAAGAAAGATATTCCAGTACTTCCAAATAAATGTCATCTTAGTTCAGATTTTATGATTCATTAAGATTGAACCAGCACAAAAATATATTAAGTAATTAAAAATCTTGCCCCAAAGAAATCTAGGCTGGTATATCAATAAAACTTTAAAAAAAAAAAAAAGCACACCAGAGCAATACAGGACTGCTAAATAGGCATGTAAAAAAACTTGATAAGTGTCAAATTTGGAACTGATAATAACAAGAAGCCCAACAATAGACAAACCTGTCCAGGACATATTGAACAAATTCAACTTTTTCTTTTCTGGTAAAATTAAACTTTAAGAAATCACAAATGCATAAAATCCAGTAAACATTAATTTGAGGCAGAGAATAAGCAATTCAAGTTTAAGGTTTACATTAAATTCACTAACCAAAATATAACTTCAAATTTAAACCAAAAAATGCATGTAAATTTAATACGCAAATAAGAAGTACAAGGAAAAAATGAAAACAACAATTCATCAAAAACTGGAATCCACCTATACCAAATAATTTAAAAATCAATAGACAGTATTAGTCCAAAACTTAAGCTAAAAATAAATAAACTATAAATTACAGGGTAATTAGCAGAGAAGAAACTCACTAGTTGATACTTGCATTAAGTCTTAGAATAATAGCTTCTACTTCAACAAAAATCAAAAGCAAGCAATAATGGATGAAACAATTTCTAAATGAGAGGGAAAAATAAAAGGATAAAGAAGCCGAAATTGAATGAAAGAAGTTTAGAGAGTGAAATCGGGTGTGAGAGTTAGGGATTACCTATCCCACTACTGAAGTTGTATCCCACTAAACTTTTAGACAATATTATTATTATTATTATTATTATTATTATTATTATTATTATTATTATTATTAAATTACAAGGAATTATTATTATTAAATTACAAGGAACATCTAAATTGATATTCCTTGCTAATTTTACACTTAATTTTAGTGGGAACAAATCCTTACTACTATTTCGTGGTGAGATTCTGAGATTTTTTCGTAGCTTTTTTTTTTTTTTTCTTTTAATGAAGCCTACTACTCTTGATATATTGACAAGAAAATTTCTTAGCTAATTTTGTATCTTTTGATACAATATTTATTTTGCGGGTATCATTTTTTACTACTTTTGTGAAGATCTTTTCCCTTGCTGTATCGCATTGAAATTGTACACAGTATTGCGAAAATGAGCAAGGAGGAAAGTTCTTGCTACATTATTTATTTTGCAAAGATATTTTCTTGCTATTTTTGCTTTTTTTTTTTTTCCTTAACAAGACCAGCTTTTAACGAATCTATTATCCTTGCTATATTGGGAAGGGAAATTCCTTGCAAATTTTATACCTTCTTTTCTAGCAATTTTATATGAGACTTAGTAAGGGCTAGTCTTCACTATAGATATCATAATTTGATTTGATTCTAATTGTTGGCGAGGACACACATTTTAACTATTTTAAAAAAATTAGTAAGGACCATTGTCTATGGTACAGTATTTCTTTTGCGAGGGTCTTTTCCTTGCTATTTTTGCTTGCCTTATTATATTAATAAGGACGGTTCCTCTACTTTTTCCTTTTGATTCTATATAAGACTTAGTAACGACATGTCCTTGTTATTTTGTTAGATTTTATATGGATATTTTTTTTACTATACTTTTATTTAAAAAATTTTAACAAGAACAATTAGTTGAAACTATATTTTTTAATTCCTTTTTATTATCACTTCGCGTAATCAAATTGACGCCTAAAATATAGCAAAGTCTGTATCCTCACTAAATTCTCTAATGTTGGTACCATAAGATTACAGCGCAGAATTAGCATTAACGTGACTCGTCATTGTTTTGCCTTGCTAAAGTTTTTTCCCACTATCCCATCTTTAGAAATAGCTACAATGTTCAATTGTCCTACCAAATCTGTCGTTAAAAGTTATCTTGTACGATGATACGTACCGTCCTCGCTATTTGCTGTTGCTATCTTGTGTGGTTTTTTTAAGTTTAGGGATATAATTTCTGAGAATATAAAATAATCGGCGATGAACAAAATTCGTCGTAGAACATCCTAACGAATATATGGCAACAATCTACGATGGATAATGGATTTAAAAAAGAAAATTAGTGAAATTTAGGTATGTTTTGATAGTAATTAAATATTGTAAATGTCTTATCCTTTCTAAATTGGAGATTAAATTAACTATTAAAGTGATCATAGCAGCAAATCCAGCACTATATCTAATTCTCTTTATTTTATATATATTGTATTCAAATTAGATTTTTTTATCCTAATATCATTAATAATGACGAAATAAATATAATAAAGTTTGACATAGAGTTAATACATAAAAATTAGATAAAATGTTAAAAAAGTATAAAATAAGTGGGTTGAAAATCGAAATCACTCCTCTTTCAATATCATGTAAAGTACTAAATTGTTTTATGTAAATAGTTTACAGATCTCTTTGCATATTATTACATTATTATTTACAAAAATCCTAAATTAGGAAGTCGTCAAATTTGTTAAACTCAAAAACCTTTGATAATTTGAATTTGAGTTGTATTATTTGAAATTAGTATCCTCAAATTCTAATTTTACTTATTTAATATTTTCAGCTGTATTTATAGATAAAATTATATTTTTTATTATATGTCTTTGAGTTAATTATATAGACTTTTTTATAGATATTTTATTAAGTAAGATATTTTTTACATGTGAATTATTAATAATGTCTTAATGGTTGATAAATATATATCATTTAAAATTAATGCTAAACAAATAACATTTTACAATTTTTAAAACCCTAGTTACATTCAGTAGTAATATTGTATTTTTTTTTTTAAATAAAGAATTGAATTATTCAAAAAAGTGAATTCTATTGTGTGAAATTATTTATTCATTATTGTTATTAAAATGGCCCCGGATCGGCCGGTCGAACCGGTTCAACTGTAAATAGGAATAGTCAGATCCGGTTCAGCATTAAAACTCAGATTAACAAAAAACTGGATTGAACCGATCAATCCGAGAATGAAAATCCGGTTGAAACGGAAATTTCCAATTTTACTTATTTTATTTGTATTATTTTATACTTAAAATTCTCTTTGTGTTTTTTATAATATTTAGTATTTTTAATGTTATTTTTATAATTTAAGAGCAATTTAAAAACACTAATGATAAAATTTATTTAATTAATTATATTTTAATTTATGGATAATTAAAGCATTTTAAACATATATTTTAATAAGTTTATTTAATTAAAAAATTATAAATAAATTATATTAAATATAATAGAAATATATTAATTTTATCAGTGAACTTTTGTTATATAAATAAATTTCAACATTTTCACTTTCATTTTACCTAAATTATCGAACTTTTATATTTATATTTTTTAATAATAATTTATTATATAATTATTATTAAATTTTTTTATATATACTAACTATTTATTCATTTTATTATTTTTATATAATTTATTTAATATGTTATTGCTTATTTTATGTTATTAAATTTATTTAAAAAAATAAAAAAAAACGAATTTAATGTTTAAATCATAATCTAGTTGGTTGTCCAGTTTAACATTCGGTTTGTTCTAATAACATTGAAAACGAAAGAATCAGAGAATCGAGTGAATTATTCCAAATTTTAACAACAATACAATTCAAAGATTTTATTTTTCAGCGCAATTATAAAATTTTCATTCTAAAATCTCCGATTTCAAGATAATATTGAAAAATAATCTCTAAATTGAATCAAAGTATATTCCATTTGAACCTTATGTGCTTAAAATATTAAAAATTACCAATTACTAGGTACGGTTACCAAAACGATTTCAAGGTTCTAAAAAAAGTTGAGTATTCTAAATTTGAATATCTTATTTTTATGTAAAAAAATAGAATGATATTTTATCAAACAAAAGTATACTTGGTCAATATATATAACAATTATTATTATTAAAATCGAATTAAGTTAATTAATTAGATCCATTTAATTGTGAATCGATTTCAAATTTAATATGATTTAGTGAAAAAAAAAAAGGAAGTTTTTTAAAATAATAAAAATGTTACTACAAACGTGGAATCAATTTAAGAAATTGGACAAATTGTACATGTTTCTTGGAAATTATCTTATGACATTCTTTTTCTTTATTTTTTTTACATTTTTTATTATTTTAATATTAATTTTCATAATAAATAATAATATATTATATTACTATCAATAAATTTATGTCACATTTTTCAATATATTATAATTTTTTCAATATATTTTTACTTTATATATATATATATATTATATTTTTAAATTTTCTATAAATAATTTATTTTTTAAAAATTTGATTTAATCCAATTGAATATAATTATACCAATTTAATTATAAATTAATTAGTATTTTAATTTTTTATTCAGTTTGATTTTAAAAATATGTTAACTTATTAATAGCAATATGCAATTAACAGAAAAATACAGCAATAACCATAAAAATAAAAATTAGTGACGATGAACGTAGTGATAATTTATGATGATAAAGTTATCAAACATATACAATTTATTTGTTTATTTTGAAGACGTGCGGGTTTCTCTAAGCATCTTTTTATTTCTCCTAAATGAAATCGGGCAGACTTACAATGATGTCGCCTAGGTAGCTTTACACAACACCCCCACACCGATTCTCCTTCCAACAAACTTAGGTTTCCAAAATTAGATAGAATAAAATAAAAAGAGCAAAAAATCACAACATTTGCCCATAACTGCCATTTCCAAATTCTATGGTTTCAGATTAGGAAAAAAAAAAGTTCTAACTTATGATAAATTGCTAATTATTAAATTTAATGTATATGAAATATTTTTTACATGTAATAGTGATTGAATCAGTTCATTATAAATTACATGCGGATAAAAAATTATTAAAGATATAAATACACTCTACTTATAAGTAGTATTCCAATCACTTGCTATTTCAATATATTTAATTCGAAAGATTAATCCAAAGTTAACTTATCATAACTTGCTTATAACCCGATCTATTTAGCCCATAAAATATCCAACTTAACTCAATCCATTCACTCATTCCATTTATAACTAGTTTTATCTTTGTGATTTTATAACTAATTTTATGTTTATAAATAATCAAAATAATTATTTTATATATGATGCATACATGATCTTTTTAGTTTTAGTGAAAATTTTTAAAATGTAAAAGAACGTTATATAGAGTGATCAAAATTTATTTCTTTCGTTTGACTCGTAAAATGATCAAATTCAACTTAATATTTTTGAGCTAATCTATTTATCATCTGCTTATGACTCATTATCTAATTAGTGATTTTATAATTTTTATATAATAAAAATAATTATTTATTTTTTATATTTAAAAAAATTTATCAATTGACTTTATCTATTTAGATTATAACTGTTTTAATAATAATCTACATTTTTTACCCATTTATGATCCAACTCGTCCTGACCCGATCCGCTTGACCCATTCACTGCTTATATTATCATATAATTTGAATTATTTATAATCCATTTAACTATCCATTTCAATTACATTATGACTGAATTTGAACCAATTTATTTATAATTTATAATTTTTTACCATTTTAATTTATCATTCAAATCCGACCTTCCCTACTCTTTTGCATCCTAATACCTCTACCCTGATAATGAACATAAAGGAAATGCAAGCTTGACAAATTTTAATATGTTTTAAATTATTTGATACTAATTCTGGAGTCAAGACAATTTGATATAAAGAGTCCAGCTGAAAATTAGAAATTGAGATTCTACGGCCTTGGTTAGCATATCCACTGCATTATGCTAAATATTATGGATCAAAATATAAGAGAGAACGTAAAAATTAATTTTGGAATCTAGCTTTTCTAAATAAATAAATGGAAAAAAAAAACAAAGAAGAAGCTATTTGCATTAATTAATTAATTAATTAACCATTATATGTTATAAAAGAGGGAAAAAAACTACTAATTAATCAATAGAAGCCAAGCTATGGATTCACATACAAAAAAAAGAGCAAGGGAGATTAGAATACAGTTGAAAACAAAGTGCACTTACACTCCTATAGGTTGAGGCGGAGGAGCAGCCACCGCAGACGACGGCAAACTAGCTTCTCTCCGGCGGTGGGCATTCTTGTTATTATGCATCCAAACCTTAAGCACATTCCTTTTAACGCCAACGTCACTACAGAACTGATTAAGCGCCACATCATCAGTCTTATTAATCCTCCAGCCGATTTTCTCCGCAAATTCCAACATCTTATCCTTCTGCTCCTGCGTAAACTTTGTCCTAAATCTCTTATTCTTCGCCACCGCCGCCCCTCTCCTCAAATTCACCTCCTCTCTCTGCGGCGTCTCCGAACGCCGGTCATGATCATCGTCCTCTTCCACACAATGTTTCTTGTACAAGAGAAGCTGTTGCTGCTGTGGCGGCGGGAGGATATGATGTCTAACTCCGGCGAAACCTTCACGGCGGTGAAAATTCCGGTGGCAACCACAGGCAGCGCATGTGAGGGATTGATCGGAAGGTGGCATGAACTCGCCACAGCCATCATTAGCATGGCCGCCTATGGAAGCAGCATGATTTTTCATACATTCTTTATATTTGACATGGACAAGGTTGAAGAAGTTGTGTTGTTGAGTATCAGATTTGGAAGTGCGCTGGAATGGTACGAGACTAAGTTCCATGTCTGAAGAGACCGTGTGTATAAATGTTCGCGTTTTAGGGATAATTTTTTAGGAGGTGGTGGAGAAAATATGAAGGGTATCTATTATTAATAATGTATGAGAAAGAGAGAGCAAATGTTATCATGTATTAAAATTTATATTGTAATGTCATTTATAGCGATTAATAATTTATCATGTATTAAAATTTGGGTGAAATTTTAGGTTATGATAACTGTGGTTATGAAAATTTTTATTTCGTTCCATTTTAAATTAATAATATTATATTTTTTTGTCTTTAGTCTATTTTAATTGTCTCTTTAAAATTTTGAAAAAATACTAATTAATAAATTTATCTTTCTGCTCATATTTGTTATGCATCATTATATTTATATATTTATTAAATAATTCTCTTTTGATACCATTTTTTTATTTTTAGTTAAAATTAAATGAAAATTTTAAAGTTTAAGAACTATAACTTAATTAACAATTAATGCAATTTTATAAAATTAAAATTTTTTAATTATGTCCTTAATTTTCAGGCTAAAATGAAAAATGA
>CANXYI010390463.1:0-14546 GCA_948208565.1 Hura crepitans | reverse complement strand
CCTACACGACGCTCTTCCGATCTACTAATTCCTATGAAATTATAGGTAGTGTCAAGTCAAATGATAACTAATAAATAACCCGATTTGTGGATGCTAATATACACTGATACTTGTGGTATATTTTGAATATTGCAACTTATTCTCTACATAAAATGGTGACATGAATGCTTTAATAAAAAAATGCTTGCTTGCATGACATGGGATTGATAAACATTAGAATATAAAGGAAGGTATATTATTAAGGCATAAAAAAGATCTGATTTCAAACCCTTTCTAGGCAAAAGATCTATGGTCCTAGTGTAGAGCCAAGTGGTTACTCCAAACACTAACTACCTTGTCTCTACTAAAGAATACATAAAATCTATAGGTAACAATAAGATTAAAAGGACAATAACCCATATATGTTAGATAGCCTACTAGATAGGTTGAGCAATTAACTTGGGGATATAGTAGTTGCTAAGACACTTTGGTGTCATTGATGTTGATATTTTATTATTTCATATAGGTGCAGCCATAAGGAGGTTCAATAGAACCACTGAACATATTCTATATGGGTATGACCATGGGGAGGTTCAGTAGGACCACTAAACAACTATATTTGGTTACATTGATATTACTTACTCATCTAATTATTTTAAGTGGGTGTAGCCACAGGGAGGTCCAATAGAACCACCACATATAATCTTATGTAAGTGTGGCTACTGAGAGGTTCTATAGGGCCACTGCATATTACTACTAGTGCAGTAGCATGGAGGTCCAAAATGTGGACCACTACACACCATGATTTTGATATCTAGTATTTGGATATACATCTCCTATATATAGGCTAAAAATGTAAATAACATAAATGACACCTGAAGTTATAAGATAAATAAATAAACAGTTATAAGCAACAATTAAGTAAATAACACAAGACTTAGCCTTAATGTCATAATTAATTTGGATTAATGAATATATAACTTAATAAATGTATATAGCCACATAAGAGAAAGGCAAACATGTATAAGCCTATAAAGGTACATAATTGATGCTAAGATAACAACTTGAGTTGGTTAATTGGTAATGACATAATTAAGGTATAGAGATAAATGTCATACGGCATGTTTATGTTTAAATTATATGTGTGTCTTGAGTGCATGTACTGATGTGTGCATATTTTATCGAATACACCACTAAACATTATGCTTAGCACATCATGTTTTCTTAATGCATAGTTTGTAGATATTTCCAACTTAAAGATCAACCTCAAGGTTATAGTGCAACCTAAATTGTGACACCCCTTACTCGATCCAATCGTCAAACCTAAATAAGGGATGCACACACAATCGATATTTGATATCATGTACATGTTCTAATGAAACAACTCTCACTTTTTTTTTAAAAAAAACATGTATTACATGAAATAGTTCTCAAAATAAGGAAAATCAAAAATAATTTTCGTAGGTTAATTACTTAGACATTATGCTAGAAATTTCAGCAGCATAATGACTGTCCGTGCACAAACCCTAAATAGAAACCTATCAAATAAAAGCACTTTTATAACAAATCAACTCAAAACAATGTTCTCTAGATCTATCTAACCCTCTAAGATGATCTCATCAGCAAACAACATCCTAATAATAACTACAAATTCATAAATCATTGCATACATCAAAGCCATTCTCTAATACTAGTTAAAATCATTTATACAAATGTATTTAAAACATATATACAATATAGGTTAAGCGGTTCCCTCACTATATAAGAGTGCCTCAGTATACATATATCAGGTAACCATACTAAACATAAATTTTATACCAAAAATGATCTTTTTACAAAAAGTCTTTAGATTTAAGCCTATGTATAATCTCGCTTGCCTTAACCTATGCACCGCAAAAACATGACAAGCTAAGTAATTGCTTAGTGGTGTATTCAAATTAACTTATGTTTACATACTTACATATGTTAACATACAAGCATATCAAATATATATATTCATAGTTATAAAGCATGTGAGTGTATCTATTTTGTGTGTGCATAAATTTATGTGCATATATCCCTTAGCATATGTGTTGCAAAAACAAGGTGCATTAATTATGCAAAATCATTGTGGATAGTGTATTCCATTCATGTTCATAATCAGGTAAACATAATAGCATGTCATTGCAACTCTATATATAATCTCATATTCAAATCAATGTTATATCATTAAGTTCCCATACCTCAAAGACAACAAATAAAAATTGGATATTGGGATTGTGATCAGAATGATCATATACATAGTGTGTAGCGGCCCATATTTTGGACCCTACGATGGTTGCGCTCACATGATTGCCTGAAAAGCTAAATGTAATCACTCACAAGACAAATAGTTGTGCAGTGGCCTTATAGACCCTACAATGACTACACCTACCTAGTTGCCCGAAAGTCAAATGTAATTGCTCACAGGCTAAATAGTTATGCAGTGGCCTTATAGACCTTACGATAGCTATGGTCACCTAATATAGTCACCGAAGTACCTTAGCAATTGCTACCTATCCCTAGTTGACCAATCAACCTATCCAATCTAGGTTTTCTAATTGTATGGGACACTATTTTATGTTTTCATCTTCTTATTTATTTAACCATTTATACTGCCACATTTTTGCTATGATACTTAAATATTGCTATGTTAATCAATTGTGCCAAACTAACAATTAGATTAACTTAAATTACATAACACAATGACATTTACTGAATCAGTCATACATGATACCAACCAATTTTATATGAAACTCATTTTTATCATGTAAATGTTTATGATTTACTGTTATGTTAAACACATATGTTACCACTCGTTATTAAACTACACTGGACATTACATGTCAAAGTAACAAGTCATCAAAATCAATAGTAATGTAAAGTAATTATGCATCATTTATAACCAAACATATTATCAATTAATTAGTTTCACAAAATTCATAGCATATTACACATACACACTTTTTATATTAAATTCTTTACATAATGCACAAATTACATTGAATACACTTACAACGGTCATCGTATACACTAAGAAACATCACCCACTACTTGTCTTTCTTTTTCCCTTTCTCTTTATCTAAACATATAATACACATAATGTTTAAAAATTCATATAAAATAAACCATGAATCAAAACTAAAAATTGACTTTTACATGGTTACTATCGGTCCTAGAGGCACATTATAAAAAAATAAAAACTCAAAAAAATCACTAAAAAGAACCTCAATGACTATTCATATCAATCTTTAAATAAGAAAACTCAATAATTTTTCTTGGAATTCATGCCAAAATTGAGGTTTCGGGACAATGGAGGCATGTATTATAGTGAAAATAGGAGAAAGTGAGCTTATATCGAAGAAAAATGAAGAATATATAGGGGAGAGGATTCTTGAAGCCATTGGCCATGGGAGAAGTGTGTGAGGGAGATGAATGAGAAAAATGACAAAATTGACTTTTAACCCATTTTTAAAAAAATATTTATTCCCCCTTTTTCCTTAAATAATTCACAAAAAATAATCTATAAGCTAAAGAATTCTCAAATTTTACTCAAAAATAAAAAAAAATGCCATATCCAACATGCCTCTAAAATTTTAGCCCCAAATTCCAAGAAAACTAATAAAAATTGTGACTTTTAATATTACAAAATTTTTTAAAAAATACTTTTTATCTTGAAAAATTCCAATTCTAGTGCCATTAGCCTTGTTAGAATTTTTGAATATTAGGTTGTATCATTTTTAGGTATGTTTGAGAAAAAATAAAATATAGCCTAGATTTTTGGATTACCTAACACTCCTATGATAGTACTATTCTTAAATTATGGGTTTTTGAGGTGTTACATTTCTTCCCTCTCAAAAGAAATTTTGTCCTCGAAATTACCTGATATGAACAGTTGTGGAAACTATTTTGCCATTTGATCCTCTATTTCCTATGTAGCTTCTTCAATGCTATGATGTTTCTATAAAACTTTAACAAGAGGCACTGACTTAATCCGTAGCTCTTTCACTTCTCTAGTTGAAATCTTTACTAGCTCTTCTTCATATAATAGATCTAGTTATATCTCATCTTCCTCTGATGATAGCACATATGTTAGATCTAATCTGTATCTCCTAAGCATAGATACGTGGAACACATCGTGTATCTACTTAAGCTCGAAAGGCAAAGCTAAGTTGTAAGCCATTGGTCCCACTCACTCTGTAATTTCATATGGGCTAATGAACCATGGACTTAGCTTTCCTTTCTTGCCAAATCTCAACACTTTTTTCCATGGAGATACCTTAAGAAATACCTTGTCTCCCACATGATATTGAATATCCTTCCTTTTAAGATCTGTATATGACTTTTGTCGATCTAATGCTGCTTTTAACCTATCTTTTATGATTCTCACTTTATCTTCTACATCTCTAATCAATTTTGGCCCCATAAGCTTATGCTCGCTCAAGCTCATGTGATGATTGTTATTATACGTAAACTCAGCTAAGGAAAGATAGTGATCCCAACTTCCCTTAAACTCAATAACATAGCTTTTTAACATGCCTTCAAGCACTTAGATGACTCTATCTAATTGACCATCCTTGTAATGACTCAAAAATTCGTACTCTCATGAATAGTACTTTTCAGGATGAATAGTACTTCTTGACACCCAAGTTACACTAAGCATACCAATAGGGAGTATTAATTATAAGAGAATTTTGGAAAAAGTTTGAAGCCAATCCAAAGTCATTCGGATGGTTAAAAATGCTAATTAAGATTTTAAGGTAGTATCCTATGAATAGTGTTGCAAGCAAAGCTAAACCATAAAATAAATAAAAAGTTGCTCAAAATAATCCAAAAATATTACAACCTATACTCAAATATTTCGAATAGTCTAATGGCTTTGGAATTGGAATTTTTCGAGTTTGGGAACTATTTTTACCCAAATTTTGGGACATAAAATGTATTAATTTTTTGGGTTATTGTCAGAATTTGGGCTCAATATTTTTGGAGGATTTAGGGTTTAGATTAATGGAATTTTGGGATAGAAATGGGGGAAAACTGATATTCCTATCGGTTATAATAATTTTTCGAAGGAAGGAAAAATTATTTTGTGAGAAAGTATAAATAGGGAGAATCTAAATTCCTCTCCATTCATGCCATAACTCACCACACACACCCTTCCTCCTCTAAATTTCTACCCACTCCTCTCTCTCCCTTTCTCCTTTGATTTCTTCTTCCTCAAGCTAACCCACTCCATAAGCCTATACTTGAATCTAAGAGGGTCCCGAGATGAGTCCATGGACACCAAAATTGTTAGGATCAGTGGAGTATTTCGAGAGAAAAATTGAGAAGAATCTCAAGGTGAATAGTAACCTCCCGACTCTTGGGTTTTTCTTTTCTACAAATTTTATTTTTCATGTGTTCTTTGGGTGTTATAGAGCACATATATAAGCTCAAAATATTTTTTAGATGTTTATATTATTTTATATTAATTTTTTATTTTTGTACCCTTTTGTATTCGTAAGCGAAACAATAACCTGAGCCTCTTAAGTCAAAGAGAAGGCCTAGGCCAACTTCGGGTGTCCTGTACGACCTTGTTAGGTATGTGTAATCACTTTAATTTGCCTAAAATTTGCATTTAATGTATTAATTGCTTTATGTCCATATTAGTAATAAATGGTATTAAATGCATAAAAATACAATAAAAGATATAATTGTAATTTATGATGAATGGAATGATAAAATGCATGATATGAGATGGTTTGGAGTGGTTATGGGTGAATAAATTGCAAGAATGTTGATTTTGAGTTTATTAATGCATTATACGAGTCGAAAATCAATTAGGTCATGTTATGCGCCATATGCCTAGAAGTATGTGAATATGGTTATTGTATGATTTGAACATGTATAATGGATGTAATGTATAATAGAATGCCATTAAATGACTTGATATACAAATGTGTGACATTATGCCTACTTGAACCGATAAGTGTGATATTGTGTGTGCTTATATTCTTGTTGATTTGAAGTATCGTATGTGTATGAGTGCGATATGCTAATATGCTTAAGATGGATTTTTGACATATAATGGATATATATGCGTTATAAATGTAAGAAGAGACAATGTATGACCATTTGAATGTGAATATTAGGAAATGCCATGAAATGATTATTTAAATTGATATTTGAGTAGTTATGTGACATATTGGTATGATGTTATTTCTAATGCCATTACACCTAGGAAATGAATCCTTTGAGTAGTAATGGACATCGATAGGCCTAAGTTGGCTAAGTGTAAATCTTTAGGCCTTGCAATAGTGCAATAAGGCCAATGGTGATTTTAATGTTATATAATAATATAAAAAGTGAAATTGGTTAAAATGACACATAATGACATGTTTAATAATGCGTATATAGTTTGACAACCTAGTTTGGATAGGTTGATTGGTCAACTAAGATTGTAGCAGCTGTTAGCATACCTTCGGGTATGAGACCCTACGGGTTATTGATTTACGTGCTAATAGGCATGAGAGCTTATAAGCCTAAGTTTGTTTATACATATAAGGATGTGAGAGCCTTCGGGCCTAAGATTACATGCTGATAGGCATGAGAGCCTTCGGGCCCAAGATTATGTACCTAAAGGGTATGAGAGCCTTTAGGCCAAAGTGTTATGCATTTATGGATGTAAGAGCCTTTTAGCCTAAGTTTGCACATCTATAGATATGAGAGCCTTCGAGCCTAAGTATATGCACCTATAGGTACAAGTGCCTTTGAGCCTAAGTAATTCTGTTATCCAATCTTGGTTAGTTGTCTGATTAATATAAGTATAAGTTAAAGAATTAAAATTGCTAAAAAATGCATAAATTGAGATTATATAGGTACTAATATGTGACATATAGACATAATGAAATCGAATGACTCAAAACTGGTCTTAAGGTGTATAAATGTGTTTACTTTTATTCGTATGGCCATAAATGGTGATTATATTATAATATGACTCAAAACATTAATATGGACAGTTATGATGTGCATATATGAGTTTATGTGTGCATAATGGCAATTATGATCGAAAAAACATATATGTCATTATTCTTTGCAATGTGTGACTACGATATAGGTTCTTATAAGTGCTATGATGATAATATGATATATGTTATGCCTTGTGGCCTATAATTTATTATTGTAGGATATTTGTGATTTTTGGCATAATTGATATTTAAAGGCATGATTATTGCTTGAAATGTGCATAGTGATGTATAAATCACTAAAAATGCATGTTGTGATTATTAAATTTGATAATGGCTTGTGTGCATTTATGGAAATGCTATAACTAACCACTTTAAAAGTTAAAGTGATTACACCACTAAATGAAAGCTTAGTGCATTGCTTGTTTACGATGCATAGGTAATAAGGTAGCAGATTATAGCTAAAGCTTTGGCATATCAGGAGACATAAAGATAACCCTTGCATGGGTATTTTTATACTCTTTTTGTAATAATAGTGGTGATGTAAATATGATGATTATATAGTTAGTGTGCTTTTGTGATCCTGGAGGGATTAGGCTTAATCTGCATTTTGCGGCAGGTTTTTGTATAAAATATTTTATCTATTGATTTTTGTTTTTACTTCTCACATGTTATATGTTGACTAATGAGATTTCATGTGAGAATGTTGGCTATACAGAGCCTAAGGCTCATTGTGTTTGTGTTGAGTTTGGAGAGTTAGGAGCACCTATTAGGTTAGAGATGAGTTTATTAATATTATAGAAGTGTTTTTAAATAGGTAAAAATTTGTGAAAGTGTCTTAGTACAGCTGTTCAGCTACCGAATTTCCAGCACGATGACCTCAATGTTTACCTCGATTTACATGCCATAATGGTTTTTAATATTTTATTTCATATTTTGGTCAAGAAATGTTTTGTTTTATAAAAGTTTTAAATTTTAAGTGATTTTGGATAATAGAACTGGATATCATTTTGTATACGTGCGTCCCCCGTTTGGGTTCGGAGTACAGATCAACTGGAGGGTGCCACAATCTATATGTAAATGGAATGCCATGCTAAAACCAAGTTGAGTACCTAGGGCATTATGAAGTTTCCTCTAAAAACTTGATGTAAATCTAGGGTTTCAATTAGAAATAATAGATGATGGCACGCTATGCAGTTGAACAATCTCATCGATATATAGCTCCATAAGCTTCTCTTAAGAGAAATCCATCATGACTGGTACGAACTGTGCTAATTTTGTCAATATGTTAACCACTACCTAGATTGAATCACATTTACCTCTTTATCATTGGTGGTCTAATTACAAAATCTATAGTGACTTTATCCTATTTCCACTTTGGTATTGCTATAGGTTGAAGCAACCTAGATGGAACCTAGTGCTTAACTTTAACTTGCTAGCAAGTAAGGCATCTGGCCACATACTCAGCTATATCTCTCATCATACCAAGCCACTAATAAGCTATCTTCTAATCTTTATACATCTTGGTACTACTAGGATGCAACTCATATGGGGCATTATGCACTTCTTGTAGAATCTACTGTCTCAAATCTCCCACATCTAGCACACAAAGCCGATCATGATAAAACAAATAGCCATAATCCTTGATCTCAAACTTAAAGGGCTTCCTCTTTTGTATCGCACTCATAATACTGACAAGCTTATGACTATCCTTCTAATCCTTTTTCACTTGTTGTAGCAAACTAGGATTCACTTGCAACTCTGCTAGTAAGCTCTATTATCCAACAAATACAATCAAACATTCATAGCTTTTAAAGTTAATATGATTTTTCTGCTAAAAGCTTCTACTACCACACTAACTCTCCCTAGATGATAGTTAATAAGAAAATCATAGTCCTTTATTAACTCCATCCATCTCCTCTATCTATGGTTTAACTCTTTCTATGTGGGAAGATATTTTAGACTCTTATGGTTAGTGTAAACGTAGCATTTTTCTCTGTAAAGATAATGCCTCTAAATCTTCAGCTGCAAACTCTAGATCATATGTTAAATAATTATTCTAATGTGGTTTCAACTATTTGGATACATAGGCAACAACCTTATCTTCTTGCATAAGCACACATCCCAATTTATTTATTGAACCATCAGTATAGATAACAAAATATTTACCTAATTCTAGTTGTACTAGAATTAGAGCTTCTATCAATATCCTCTTAAGCTTTTTAAAGCTTTCTTAACACTTGTTGTCCTTATTAAACTTAACATTCTTTCTCAAAAGATGTGTCACAAGGGCAGCAACCAAAGAAAACCCCTTAATAAACCTTATATAGTAGCTAGCCAATCCTAAGAAACTCCTAATCTTTATGGTGTTCTTAGGTGCTTTCCACTCTATTATAGCCTCAACTTTACTAGGATCCACTCTTATGCCATCTACTACATAATCCTCTAAGTCTGATCTATCTAATACTCTACTTTACTTTACCCATCCTTTAACTCTCCCTTGAAGAATGTGGCTCCATTCTTTAACAACCTCTCCACATAGGTCTTATGAAAAACCCTCGGTTCTTATTGTATTGGTTGTGGTGGTGTAGAATACATTATAGCAATAGCAGCTGTAATTGCTTGCCTAACCAAATCCAACATCTCCTATAGCCAAACTGGCTAGCCATGAGACCTTTATGTAGTATGACTAGTATCACTTCTCATAACTGACTCGGCCCTAGTGGCATCTGGTCTAATAGTAGTTAGAGCATGGCTCTTGACCTCTTCCTTATTAATCAGTGTAAACTGACTCGTCTCAGATCTATAGGTAAGGGAACTAGATTGTAAGCCTCAATAAGTATAATTACATGATGTATACTTTCAAATCCTAAGCACTCTTATATAAGTTAAATATGTATTACAAGGAATGCCTAAACTAGAGATTTGATACCACTAAATGTGATACCCCTTATCCGATCCAATTAATAGACCCTAATAAGGGATATGTACTCAACTAATATCTAATCTCATGTACATGTTTTAATGAAGCAACTCTCATATTTAAAAAAACATGTATTACATCAATAGTTGTAAAAAATAAGGAAAATCAAAAATATTTTTCTTAGGTTCACTATTTTGACCTTGTGCTGAAAATTTGGGTAGCATAACGATTGTTCATGCATAAACCTTAAATAGAAACATGTCAAATAAAAGCACTTCTATAATGAATAAAGTTAAAGCAATGTTTTTTATTTCTATCTAACCCTCCAAAATGATCTCATTAGCAAGTAGTATCACAATAATAACTATAGATTTATAAATCATGGTATACATCAAACATATCAATTGCTAGTAAAAATTATTTATACAGACTTATTTAAAACATATGTTTAATGCAGGTTAGGCCTATCCCTTGTTATATATGAGTGCCTCAGTATATATATATTAGGTAACCCTATTAAAAACAACTTTTGTACCAAAAATGATCTTCTCGCAAAAAGACTTTTGATTTGAGGCTATGTAAAATCCTGCTTGCCTTAACCTACACATTACGAAAACACAAGATGCTAAGTAATTACTTAGTGTTGTATTCAAATTAAATTATGTTTACATACTTACATTCGTATATAAGCATATCAAATATATATATATTCACAGTTATAAAGCATGTGAGTGTATCTATTATTTGTGTGCATGAACTCATGTGCATATATCCCTTATCATATTTGTTGTGAAAATTAGGTGTATCAATTGTATAAAATTATAATGAAAAGTGTATTCCATTCATTTTCATAATTAAGCTAATGTAATAGCTCATCATTGTATCTCCACATAAAATCTCATATTTAAATTAATGTTATATCATCATGTTCCCATACCTAAAAGACATCAAATTAATACTAGACATTGGGATAATGATCAGAACGATCACATACATAGTGTGCATGGCCCACATTTTGAACCTTACAATTGTTGCACCCACCTAATTAGCCAAAAGCCAAATGTAGTTGCTCATAAGCCAAATAGTTATGCAATAGCCTTATAGACCCTACGATGACTAAATTGACCTAGTTGCTCAAAAGTCAAATGTAATTGCCTGTAGGCTAAATAGTTATACAGTGGCTTTATAGACCATATAATGACTACACCCGCCTAATATAGGCACCGAAGTACCTTAGTAGTTGCTATCTATCCCTAGTTAACCTGTCAACCTATCCATTCTAGGTTGTCTATTCATATGGGACACTATTTCATATTACCATGTTCTCATTTATTTAACCATTTATACTACCACATTTTGACTATGATACTCAAATATCATCATATTAATCAATTATGCATAATTGACAATTAGGTAAACTAAAATTATGTGACACGTCGATATTTACTGAATCAATCATATATGATATCAACCAAATTTTGTATCAAACTCATTTTTATCATGCAAATGTTTATGATTTACCATTATGTTAAACACATACGTTACCACTCATTATTAAATGATGCTAGACATTACATGTCCTAATGCAACAAGTCACTAAAATGAATAGCAATGTAAAGTAACTACATATCATTTACAACTAACATATATTATCAATTAAACAAAATGCACCTCATAACATATTACACATACAAACTTTTTATATTAAATTCTTTATGTAATGCACAAATTAATATGAATACACTTAAAATAGTTGCTGAATACATCGAGAAACATAACTCACTACTTCTCTTTCTCTTTCCCTTATCCTTATTTAAACATATAATACACATAAGGTTTAAAAATCTATATAAAATAAACTATAAATTGAAATTGAAAATTGACTTTTACATAGTTACTACTAATCCCCAAGGAACATTACAAAAAAATAAAACTCAAAAAACTATTCAAAAACAACATTGGTCACTAGTCACATCAATCATAAAATAATAAAACTCCATAGCTTTTCTTAGAATTCATGCTAAAAATGAGGTTTTGGTAATATAAAGGCATGTATTATGATGAAAATTGAAGAAAATGAGCTTATATTGAAGAAAAATGAAGAAAAGATCTAGGAGAGGGCTCTTGAAGCCATCATTGATAGGAGAAGTGTGTGAGAGAGATGAATGAGAAAAATGACAAATTTGACTTTTAACCTATTTTTTTAAAAAATATTTATTGCCCCTTTTCTTTTAAAACTTCTTAGAAAATAATTCATAAGCCCAAAAATTCTCAAATTTTACCATAAAATCATAAATATTTTATTCAACATGCCCTTAAAATTTAGCCTAAAATTCTATGAAAATTGATAAAAATTGTGACTTTTAATATTATGCAATTTACGAAAAATACTTCCTGATCTTGAAAACTTCCAATTCCAGTGCCATTAGCATAGTTAAAATTTTTAAGTATCAGGTTGTATCATTTTTAAGTCTGTTTGAGAAAAAATGAAATATTTATGGTTTAGCTTTTGTTACGGTACTATTCACAAGACATCAGTGTGAAAACTTTAACCTCTTTTTTAACCCTCTTAATGACTTCATTTTTGTTAGAATTTTCACCCAAATTTTTTTATGATTAACTAGTAGTGTTAGTATAGCTCGAATCTCTAGATTACCAAACACTCCTGTGAAAAGTACTATTCATAAATTAGGGGTTTTCGAGATGTTACACAGATAGCTTACTAGTTGGTATAATTTTGTACACATTTTGTGTGATGTAATTAAAGATAATAGTAATCATATATATGTATGTAGGAGTTGGTCTAGTACAGTGATCTATGTATATATATAACTTCTCAATGTACTTTGTTTATGTAAACTTAATAGATAGATACTAGTAGTATATGATTAATATATAATGTATGCTTAATACTGTGTGATCTTAGGGTTATAACTCTTGTGTCACTGAGATGAGACTGATGATGCTATGTGTGCTATTGATTGATGATGTCAGAGGGTTAAAAGGGCAAAGATGATTGAGTTTGAGTTTGTGACTATTATAAAAATTTTATTTTAATAGGTTTACTTTAGGACATGTCATCAGACAGCCTTCATGATGTTTGATTTTCACCAAAATGTAATAATAAGATAGTTTGCACTTACCTTCACAATATTGGTTTTAAAGCTACACGTGGTCTCAAATGCTTATGACGTAAACATGTATTAGGGTTATAGAAAGAGAATAGTATAACTAGTTGATGTCCCATCTCTTATTTGGGTTAGCAATGGTTTGTGTAGGAGGTGACACAATGTCCCTTCTCTCATTCAAAGCCTTCTACTAGGTTAAGTGAGGGGTGCCACATGCACAGTGGAGATAAGGTTCATAGGCAAGAACTACTAGAACTAGGCTTTGATACCATAAAATGTGATGGCCCTCTTACCAATATCCTAAGGGCACCAAATGTAAGAGTGCCACATTATGTGCCATAGGTGACGGATGTATAATATGCTCATACATGCACTTATACTTCTCACTATAATTAAATCAAATGCATTGACAAGGATACCTTTATCTCATAAATTCTAAACTCGATCATACTAGTTAACTAAGTGTTATCAAGTTATCACAATACTAATCCATTAGGTGATAAAAATAGAGGACAAGGATTTTAGAATTTACCTAAACCAAAAACAATAGCCCAATCAAAACTAAACTATAATTCAAAACTTTACATACTTGAAGTGGAAACTTTTTCTGAAAATAAAGTAATTAAAATAACTCATACATCTGTATTTGCAAAATTTGATCATGCCACCTACTATAGATCCCTCTTGCAATTTACCTCCTTTGTTGATGCCAATATCCACACCTATGCTTATAAATAATGAATATGCTATGCAAATTTGGCTTAGTGGTCTATAAATCATGTATGATTTCTAACAAACAACACATACATTAAGACACAATTACACTTACTTATATACACACTTAAGCATAGTTACTCATGCATGCTCTTACCTTATAAGAGTCTATCATCATCGATGAACATGGCATTATATAAACACACACACACATACACATACATAAAGGGTTAAAAAAGCCAATCACATATCAAGTATCTCATATGAGCCATTATCAATGTATCAAATTCTTTTATTAATTTTTCTTTACATTTTAAATGCTTTTTGTGATTTAGCCAATTTTTTTGAGGTCATTTGATAATTTTTCAGAATTTCTTGTTATAGTGAGTGAATAGCACACCTACTTGCCATTAGAGTTTGAGCTTAAAATTTTACAAGGCTTTAAATGGGCATAATCAAGGATTTTTGGAACAAAAATAATTATTTTTAGAAGTCTAAAATAATTTTTAAAATTTGCTAAAGTTTAAGATGAAATTGGAATTTTATTGGACTATTAGATCTCTTTGTGTTATGATCTAACCATGGCACTTACTCTAGAAATATATCATTACACATGTTAAAGGGCCACATGTGTAAAATAAAGATATCCTCCACTTTTCTCAAGCCAGAAAGCTGATGCCACCCTAGAAAATTCTCCCCCCTATTTTTGCTTTCTCTCTCCTCTAAAACACACCTAACCATAACATATATTAGATAGAAATAAACCTTCATAGCCTTTAAAATCTATTTCTAGCCTTAGAATTGCAAGAAAAGGTCTTAAGTTAAAGATATGAATGTGGA